>APFE031158268.1:0-12296 GCA_000404065.3 Pinus taeda | reverse complement strand
TCATTACCCTATTAAATCACAAAATAAATAAATACCAAAATCATTTGATCACATATCCTTGTGTAAATTTACCTTTAACCAAAGGAAATGTTTGATTGTGTGAAAAATGTCAGTTGACGTGAACTGACGCTAGGGCACAGAGCGTGGTATGCGTGGACGGAGGATTTTTTTATTGTGTGGAAAAATGTGAGTTGACGTGAACTGACGCTGGCACACAGCGTGGTATGCGTGGACGAAGGAATTTTAGAAGTTGGGTTTATCACTTTGAAAACAGATTCGATGTCATAGGACTCGAATGGCGAATTTGAGCGCTCGGTTTCAGGGAGACGTAAAATACAAAAAAATGCATCCATTTCAGAGTTGAATTAAGTTTGACACGATTACAGCGCACTATCAGGAATCGGGCCCAGTCTAAGAAAGTCTGCTAATTAGTTCCCAAGTTTGGTCCTGGACCAGGACTCACTATTTGTCTCTCGATTCCGATTTTTCGCGGCGTTCACACTCATATTCCGCTTTCCGCCGGACGTTCAATTTGTGGTAAGTTCATGCACCTTCCAACTCTCAATTTTTCTCAACAAACAGAAGATAACTACCGCTTGCTCTGTTGATTGACGTGGCAGTACACGCCCCGCAAAACACACAAATACCACTAGTCGGTTGACGTTGTTTTTCTAAACCCACAGTTGTTCCACAATGGTGGAAGTACTTGCAAATTAATTTCAAATGCCAAAAAAATTTAGAAACAAGCTGTTTTTTCACAAACCACTGCATATTCTATACAGACACGACATATTCTATTACCAACCTAACCATAATCATGTCAACATTTACATCTTCTATTACCAACCTAACAATAAACATGTCAACAACTCTCGAGTGTAAACTAGTTCGTAATAACTATTACTGTAAATTAAATCATTATTATCACTTGGCATATTGTTTATGTACACATGTTTTAATTTTTTAACGTAAAATAACGTACACATGTTTTAATGTTTTAACGTAAAATAACTTATCTAAAATTTTCCAATTTCTGGTTAGATTTCAAGTCAACTCCAACTACAACAAAAATTCAAAAAGGGCCTTAACTAAACTCACAAACCGTGTACCCTGCATATCGTTGAATTGTACGAACCAAGTACCATGAATATTCAATTTTAAAAGCCATGTTAACGGATAGGCGGAAGTTGCAAACCAACAACCGTGCAACCATGGGTTCTGAATTGTACGAAGCAACAATTGTGCACATTTCTTTAAATAAATACTTCTTCCTTCCCGGGAAATCTTCATTGCTACAACTAACTGCGCCCCAAATCAAACGTTGTTGCGCTGTAAACGTGTCAAACCTGATCAGCTCTCAAAATGAATGCAGTTTTGCAACTCTCTCAAAACGAGCACTCAGTTCCGCAGTCGACCCGCGCTATAAACGAGTAAAGCCTAAATCAACTAGTCTGAATGAATGCAATTTTTGTGTTTTACAACTCTCCCTAACCGAGCGCCCAATTTCGCAGGGGACGCCGGGGTCAACTCATACATTTTTCTACACAAACTTTTGTTTTCCTTTCAATTTTGTACAAATGTAGGTGCTTTCTCAAGTTTGTGGAAATTTCTCCGGTGGGAAAAAAGTATTAAAACAAATTACTGTTTTGAAAATATAATTAGAGAGGTAGATCATTTTAATTTCAATCTGAATAGCTTCTTCTCTTCTATTCTTTTCTTTTTTTTTCAACAGAAAAATCATATTGTATTGATATAAAGATGATCAAATTACATATGTAGGTTTAATGAAGGATTAACCCATGTCTTTTCTTGGAAAAAGCCGGATCAAGGTTCCGATATGTACTGTAGAGTAATATGACAACCATGCAGAAGGAGCTTTAGAGAGTTCAGATAGTTCAGATCGTTGAAGTTTGCCAATATGAAACAGTTATAGTGCCGCAGAGGCGGAGTAGATCTTAATACAAAAAGTGAATTGAAGCTTGGCGAAAAAACATGTCTCGTTGGAGTACCAAAAAGGAGGCCTATATGCCCAGAAATTCCAGGAGAGCCTTGATGCGAAGCAGAGTGGAAGAGATGGGCCTCCGAAAGTTTTTGAAGACAGCTTCATTTTGCCATATCCAGATAGACCAGCAGACAACAATAAATAAAGAGCGTCGAGAATCCGACTGTACGCTCCACTAGAGAAATCCTTCCTGTACAGAGGAGAAACAACGGTAAGGAAAATCCAATGTTAAGGAGAGATCATACCATACTTGCAGAGATGCTTGACACTGGAAGAACAAGTGGAAGTTTGTCTCCCCGGCAGTAAAACATAAGGCACAGCGGCTCGGCCCAGTCCATCCTCTCATTTGTAGATTGTCCCAGGATAGATTCCTGTTCTGAAAGAGGAGCCAGGAAAAAAGTACCATCTTGAGAGGGCAAGAGGCTTTCCAAAAGCGGAAAGGGAAAATCGGCAACATAGGTTGTGCTTCCTTTTGAGACAGTGCAGTGTAAATGTCTTTTACTCGAATTGGAGTTGGTGCACGGGGCATGTTCCAGACCAAGACATCCGAAACCCCTGTTCTTTTTATGGCTGAACCCTGTAGGATGTTGAGCACTGGATTCCAAACTGAGCAGAGATAAGGCGGCAAAGAGAGGTCCTCTGCGTTCATCCAGATGGGGGACGAGCATGACCATGCTTTGATGAGACGGTCCCAAGTGAATATACCCCTGCAGTGAAGATAGGATACCAAAGACGGCAGCAGAGGAGAGGAAAGCCCTTTGTGTATGAGATCAGTTCCAATAAATATATTCGAACCTGTAAAAATGGACCACCGAAAATTCTTCACGAAGAATGGCAAGTTCTTTCGGAAGCTTTGCCATATGGCGGATCCTCTCTTGATCCCAAGCGTGTTCCGTCTGTACCAGAAAGCAATGTTTTTACCTTTCAAATATTTACTTCTGATGAAAATGCTCCAGGGACCGTTTCTGAATAAACCGCGGAGGAGAGTTTTGCACAAGAGTGCATTTCCCATCGATCTCATATCCAGTAAGCCCCAGCCTCCCATTTTTTTCGGAATCGTTAAAGACTTCATCTTAACCAGGTGAATTTTGGTTTGTCCGGACTTTCCTCCCCACAGGAAGTTGGCGGCGTATGATTTCATTTTATAGATGATGGGAGCTGGGATGTAAAAAAGGTGCACCCAGTATATGGCCAGTTGGGATAGAACAGATTGTACGAGAATATAGCGGCCAGCCAGTGAGAGGGTCCTTGCTTCCCATCCTGAAATTTTAGAGAAAAAACGGTCCAGCAGCCATGACCAATCCCCCTGTTTGTTCCCAGTAGGATTGAGGGAGAAACCAAGATATTTGAGACCTCTTTCAATCAGCACAGCTTCTATACCAAAAAGCTCGGCGATCCATGAAACCAATACCAGATCAGACTCGTTGTGGTATAGCTTCGATTTTTCCTTGTTGATGCAGATACCGGAAGCGGATTGGAACCTGGAAACAATATCATAAAGACACTCCCAGGAGGCCTTGTGCAGCATAGCAAAAATTAGAATGTCGTCCACGAAGAGGTTGTGGGATAAATAAAAGTCTTTACACATCTTTATTGGACGGAAGCAAAAACCTGTCGCTGCCCTATTTAGTTGAATGCTTAAGGTATTCATGACCAGAATAAACATCAGCGGTGAGAGGGGGCATCCTTGGCGGAGACCCCGTTTTGCCTTGAAGAAAGGTGACGGAGTACCATTGATGATGATGGAAAATTTTATGTTTTCAATGCATGCCATGATCCATTCCAAGCCCTTTGATCTCATGCCGATCTTTGCCAACAGAATCCTGAGAAGACCCCAGTCCACACAATCATATGCCTTTTTCAAATCGATTTTTAAAATTGCCGCCTTGGTATTTTTTGTCCGGATATTGAAGAGGCATTCTTGGGTTAGTGCCACAGCGTCCCAAATGTTTCGTTCCTTCAGAAAAGCATGCAGATCTCTGGTGATGAAACAATTAAATACCGGCTTAAGCCTTTCAACAATAATTTTAGATATGATTTTGAATAGAGAATTTCAAAGGGCAATCGGCCTGTAATTAAGAAAAGAGGCAGAATCACCCTTTTTAGGAATTAAAGCTATAAGGGTGGACGACAGAGCTGAGTGAATGTTTCTCGACAAGCGTGTGGCCTCCACCATGTGCAGCGGGTCTGCCTTGAGCAATTCGAAAAAATGAAGGAAGAATTCTATGGGCCAGTCGTTCGGGCCCGGGCTCCTATCCTTTTTGGATGCTTTCATGGCAGTGAGGAGCTCGTCCTCAGTAACAGGTCAGATGAAATTTTCATAGACAGATTCATCGAACATTTCAGGCATATGTTCAGCGGCCCAAAACATATCTGCGGCAATGCTTGGTTTTCTTTTGTACTGAGCCTGGAAAAACCGAACCGCCTCTTTAGATATGTCCTCCTGTGTGAAGAGATAATCCCCGTTCCCATCCTCGATCTTCCAGATCGAGTTCCTTCTTCTCCTGGCATTAGCAAGATTATGAAAGTATTTTGTGTTACGGTCCCCCGCCTTGAGCCAAAGGGCTCGGCTTTTGAGCCGCCATATCGCTTCTTCTTTATAGAGGAGGGAGAGCTTCTTTTTTTCTAAAGATCTGATGATGTTCTTTTTCTCCAGCGGCATATCATATAAGGAGGCCGTTGATATATCGTTCAGCTCCTTTTGAATGTGATTCATCTCTATCTTATCCTGTTTGATTCTGAGTGTTTGCCAAGTTTTAGCGACTAATTTGAGGCGCTGTATTTTCTCTTGGAAGGTTAATAAAAGAGCCGATGCAGATCCCATCATCTCCTGCCATTCTTTGTTGATGATTTCGATGAAGGATTCATCCTCCAAAAATATCTTGTTGAATTTGAAGTGATATTCCTTTCTGTAATTGAAAGACTCCCAGCCGAGAATTATGGGTTTGTGGTCGGATGAAAATTCGTTTTCTATGGAAGAGTATGGCATACCCCATTTCTCGATCACATACACCTTAATAAGAAAACGGTCAATCCTCTTGGCTATAAAAGCCGGCCCCAGTCTGCCATTGTCCCAAGTAGGCTTTAGCTGATTAGGAAAGACGTCAACCAGATCCCTGCTGAGAAGCCCCAACCTGATCTTATCAGATAGTGGGTCACGGTCCCTACAATTACCCCAGCATTCGTTGGGACCTAGAGTGACGTTCAGGTCCCCAGCAATCAGCAGAGATTCCATATCTAGGATTCCAGAGGCAAAAAAACTGTCCCAGAAAGGATTTCTGTTCTTGTAAGGAGCATAGACGTTTAGGAGATTCAAACACTGTGCGTGACCCCTAACAGTCGCCGAGAGCACGATACCTGCACAACATTTGAAAGCCTTAGCGTCAATCCAATCGGGATCCCAGAGGGCAGCGAGACCACCCGATAAGCCGTTGGCTCCAGTAGCCGCCATGAACCAAGTCGGGAACATTTTCCTGAAAAAAGCAATGGTCGTGAAGCATGGGTGCATAGTTTCTTGTATAAAAATAATTTTTGGACGGGCCTGTAAAAAGAAATTTTTGAGCGCCAGGAATTTATGGGACACGCCCAACCCCCGAATATTCATTGAGATGAGAAAGGTCATCGCGATGGTTCTCCAGCCGAACTCGCTCTAAGAGGCTGTGGGGCGGCGGATTCCGAAATAGGTACATCCACCAAAGTGAGATTAGTAATACCCAATTCAGATGCTATAGTTATGCCTCTGAAATGTCGGCTCAAAAGCTAAAGGATTCCTTTGTATGAAGAGATCAACGTCGCTGTCAAGTGAATTTCGAGGCGAACTGGAGGGAGAGATACATGGAGTAAAATCGATAGCGGTTTCTTTGCCTTTGACGAACCCATACAGAGGAGGAAGCCGCGGACAGACAGGGGATGATGGAGAGGAGGATAAGGAGATGTTGTTATAGCCCACCTTAAAGTCCCTTTGATGCATGACGGGAGGGGAGGGGACAGATTTACCCTCAGTAGGTTCGGGGATGGGAGATGAGAGGACCGCCACAGTTGGGGGAGGGACATGGGGAGAAACGACACCCTTAGATGCATCCAAAACTTGAACGTCCGGGGAGCCATCCAGATTGCCACATTCCATGTAAAGAGAATCGGGTCCCAGAGGATTCTTCTTAAAAGACGGGGACAATAGGTGCCTTCTGCGCGACCTATGCTTGCAGTCCTTTATGAGGTGTCCGGTTCGATGGCATCTTGAACAGCGGAAAGGGATGCCCCAGAAATCGATTCTCTGCCTGATTTGCATTCCATCCCAATTAATATCAACGAATTCCGGATAAGTGCCTTTGAAAGGCTTCTCAATGAGAATCCATGCTATCCGTTTATCCCGTTCACCCCTACACCATGGGTCAACGTAGATAAACATACCAATCGAGTTCCCGATCTCGGACAGAGTTTCAGAAGACCAGAGTTCCAGAGGAAGATTCGGCAGTTTGGCCCAGATCAAAGAGTTTGTGGGAGTATTCTTCAATGGGTCGAAACCCATGTACCATCTAGACAAAAATAAGAAGCTCCTGTCGTCCACCCAGGGCTTGCTGAGAATAAGCTCAAGATCCTTTTCCTTAAGGAAGTGGAAGGAATACCAGTCCTTCATCAACCGAGAGATAATGGGCGTGTAACCCAAAATGGGAGACCATTTATCAGATAACCATTGATGCAGTTCAGGATCCTTCAGAAGAGGGAAATGCCATTTCCCGACAAGTGCAAACTTTTGTAAACTGTCAATGCGTTCAGTGAGGAAAGCACAGTTAACCGAGATAGCCTTAGGGGGGGGACCGGATTTGATAGGGCGACAGCGAGGATTGAAAGGCTTGACAGGGCCCGTAAAATTATCGACGGTGTCAACAGGACCACCAGATGGAGGATAGCCCCCTACTGGAGGAGGGGTCAGGGAGACAAGACCAGGGATGACCATACCATCCACGGTGGCATGCCAGCTCAGAGAGGAAACATGTGCCTGTTCAGCCTCGATGGTGGCATTAATTTGAGCCAGGGTGTCTGAAGAGACGTCGCCTTCCGACATGGATGAGCTACGGTGAGGCCCCAGGTTGCCAGGGTCCTAAATATAAGAAGGAGCATATCCCGATGATGAAAGGATACGTTCACATAAAGCCTGGATAGAAGGTAAATCTGACAGAAAAGAGGGGGCAGGTACAAAGAAAGCTGCTAAAAAAGATATATCTGTGTAGACAAAGATTCGGCCAGAGAAGGTTCAGGAGGAACCTTCAATAAAAAAAAAGAAAAAAGGACACCCAAGTACCAGAGGGGGAGCTCGAAAAGGTCAGATGCATAAATGTAGGCCGCCGGTAGAAAGACTATGAAGAAACAAGCTGACGAAGTCTGCCTGAGGGCTTCCCAAGAGAGTTCGCCGGAAAAAATTCAAATTGGAGAAACCGGGAGAGATGCCGGAGAATGAAGATTGCAGCCGGAAAAACCAGGAGGCAAAGAGATTCGCCAGGAAAGGATCAGCGCTTCTATGCAGCAGACTGTGGA
The DNA here is from genome assembly GCA_000404065.3 of Pinus taeda. NCBI lineage: Eukaryota > Viridiplantae > Streptophyta > Pinopsida > Pinales > Pinaceae > Pinus > Pinus taeda. The sequence goes on along the minus strand of APFE031158268.1, from coordinate 4,759 downwards.
CTGCAAACAAAACAACAGCAGAAGATGTGGCAAATACACCACCAACTGCCTATCTTAAATCAGAAATCCGAACATGGGCTGTATAAGAAACACGGAGACTGAAAAAACCTGAAGAGGGAGATACACATGATGCCAGAAGGAGGCACTCAGTCATCCTGAGCATAAGCGCCCAGTGAATAAGGCTAGAAAAGAGCCACCAGGATATTGAAGAAAAGGTTAGTAAACTGTAGAACCTTGATAATAGTACCGTGCAGAGACGACGAAGCCGAGAAACGAAGAAAAACCATAACCAGAAGGAGAGAAACTGAGAAAGTATTCTTAATTGTGACTAACTAAAACCAACCACAGAGAGATATATGATAAGAACCGTCAGTAAAGGGAGAAGAAGCAAGCACCTGAACCGGAGAAGAAACCGCAGATTGCCTGGGAACCAACCATAAGCGAATAGCAGAGCAGGTACAAGGAAGTGGGAAAAACGGAGAGAGATACAGAGGAAAAGTGCATGGAGGATCCTTACACCCAAGAAAATGGCGTAGAGGAACGAAACTGTAACCTTCGGAGGAGCTCAGATCTTATAGAAGGGTTGAGTGAGACGAAGAAGATAGAACGTGGCGAGAGGGATGGACATGCAGTTCATGATGCATGCTGGTTAAACACGTCAATGATCAGCCGAAAACATGCAGGAGGCATGTCCGAGAGGCGGGGCCGTCAGTGGAGCCATGGCAGCCCGTGATTGGAGGCATTGGATAGAAAAAACTCACCTGGTTGGCTCCTATGGCGGTCCCCCCTAGCAAGAACGCGCAGCTCTCTCCAGTCCCGGTTTCCTCTTCAATCCTAGTTTCCTCTCTACTGAGCCCCAATCGCTTACACTTCCAATTAATAACTTCATTGATTTTTTTATTTCTCTTTATTTGAACGAAGTTGAGCCTCGACAACACTCATGGGAAGAACGATCACTATTGGAATGTTGGTGTGCGATTAGCGAGATTGACTCGTATTTTTTACATATTTTTAATATTTCCATAATAAACCTTCTGGTTTTCCATTCATTTTTTCTACACTAAGAAAACAAAACCCATACATTCAACTTATTTTTTAAAGAGACCATATTACTACTGTGATTCCGGTTTAATTAATTAATAACTCTACTATATATGTATTTCATTCAACCACATTGAAAAATATTGAAATACTCATTTGTAAAAAAAATTGTATGTATTTTCAATCACCCTCTTTGTACGAGCCTTTCGCAAGTGAGATGGAATTTGACGGGAACCTTTCCCGTATTTGAGGTTTAGAATTTTTTAATGTCCATCTCTCTTGATGTGTTTGAAACTATGAAAAGAAAAATTTATTTTCGACAGTTTAACTTTTTCTAGAAAGCGTCATTAATACCTTATTAAGGAAAGTTAAGGCACTGCAAGGACTGCAAATATATATTGTTCCAGAGAAGCTAGAGTGGCTTACAAGCATTAGCGAAGGGAGTAGACATGTCATAGTGCTAATCGATCTCACGAGTTACAAGGATTTTTTCAATGATTTTCCTTGCCTCAGATCATAGGTGGATTTTTTTGGGAAATACCTGTAATTCAGATCCATTCAACTAGGATGATCATTAAAGACCATAACTACTATTGATTAAGGTGATATAGGCCAATCCATAGCTTTTAAGCATCTAGATTAATTTTTTGCACACAACACAACTAGAAATTGTTGGTGATGTAAAGAATTTAATATACAGATTGAATTTTTTTAATTGCTAACCATCCTCATAACAAAGTCCAAAAACGAAAGGAAATGGGGAAGAAGCCTACTTGCTACCTAATTGAAACCAGGCTAGAAATGAACCAAAGCGTGTAAATACCAAAAGGAAAGAAAAGGCATCAAAGTCACGCCCACCGTTTTTTTAAATTAACCTTTTAATTATTAAAATAAATAAAAAAGCATTTACATTTCAAACGCCAAATTTTATTTCAAAGATCAAATTATTTCAAAATAAAAATTGCCATTGTAATAGATGTTATATATATAAATTTATTATTAAAAATAATAAAATATTAAAATATCAAATTTAAATTATATAATGCATTATGATTTTTTTCATAATATTAAATTTATTTATACATTCACAATCATATTTTAAATCATCAAAACTGAAAATCTCATTCCATATGTAATTTCTAACTTAAATTCTAACTGAAAAAAACCAAAGGTCTCTAATTGGATAGCACATTATGTTCCATATTCTTGGTACAATTTATGAGTCACGTAATTGATGTATACGCTATTGTAATTATAATATTCTAATGGAATTTATGCGTCGATAGAGTCCCTATTCACAACATTGTCTCTTCGAAATAATCTAAACATCTTAAAATTGTTCAGTAAAAATATTTTTTTCTTCCTTGAAAGCAAAAATATTATGAAATATACGAAGATGCTCTTTTCTTCCAGCAATAAAATGGTGATGGACGAAAAGAACCATGAATAAAAAACTATAGATGGGTTACTACATCTGTGTAGAGTGTCGTGCATTAATGAAATTAGGTGATTCAATAAATATTTACATAAATTAGAGTGGATTATGGTCAAGGATTTAAAGAAAATGCATGACATAGAATAAATATTTGTTTGATTTGACATAAGAAATATTAATTTTTTATAGGAAGTCAATCTCTTGATGTTTACAATATTAAATTTCAATAACTAGATGAACTCTCCAGACTTGAACCCACAAGTAAACCTTTAGTTTTGGAAATTGTGTTGCAAATCCATGCAAAGTCGCTTATATTTTACTTCTCTCAAAACACTGATTGTACTATTTTTTCTCTCTCTAATTCAATTAGTTTAAAGCAGAGGAAAAATAAGATATTCAATTAGTTTAACTCAGATATAATCAAACCTTGAAAGATAAGTTATTCAGAAGCTTAAAGCAATACATCATACAGCTCTAATTCAATTAGTTTAAAGCAGAGGAAAAATATTGAAATGGTTCTTGACTCAAGAAGTCCACCTTTGCCTCAACTACCACTTAATGAATCAGAGATTAAAACCAAGAACTTAAGATGGATAAATTGCTAATGAAAGAAGCTCTTAACTTAAGAGACACATAAAGTATTTCATCATAATTTATTCATCTCAATACCAAAATCACAATAAGAAACTACTTGCATGCAAACCAAAGAAACTAGTTTTAATTCATCATTTTAGTAGAAGAGATACTCAACTTGAACACTTGTTTTTCTCCAACTTAATAAAGTGATGAATAAGCTAAGAACTAATGCAATCAATCACCATTCATGAACCATAAAGCAATCTGAAGTAAAGCTTTGAAAAACCAGTTCTACAATAAACAGATTACAAGAAATAAAACTAGTTAACAAGAAACTGTACTTAGCTTGGAGTGGGGACCCTCCACCCTTGCCTTGCACACTTGAGAAGTGATCGGAAGCTTAAATCAATTACACATCCATAGCATTGAGCAGCAGAATAATAATAGCACAAGTCTTCAAATTAACTCCTCAATCCAAAAGTGTCACAACATAAAAGTATAATAAGTCAATACATAAGCCATCAAAGTTGTGGCTCTTAAATAAGAAGTCTCATGAAACAAACTGATCTATATTCACTCTAGCAAACCTATCTACTCTAATCCATCTATCCAAGTCTAATTCACTACTCCCATCCCAAGAAATATGACCAATCCCATAGAATCTCAAAACTACCCTATTTCTATGGGATTTCTAAATGACTAGTCATGATTGACTAGCACCAAATGGGCCTAATAAAGCTTGTTCTGTTCGAACTAAGCATCGCTGGCTTAGTCCTAGTTCCTAAGCTTTCCCTTCATGTATTCAGTTCGTGCCCAAGTGTCATGAAACCACATCAACAATAGAGTGATTACGGGAATTTCTGAATCTGCCAAATTTGCACTTAAAATCAAACTTTCATAAAAACTTTAGAAATTGACAAATTAAAGTTAAATACCTGAATGGATATCAAATATACATCAAAATGGAATGAATGAAGTGAAAATGGATGATAAATAGATGGATTAGTAAGTTTCTTAGAGGAAAATAAGACCAAAACTAAGGCCCAGACAATCTCTATACAAAAGGTAGAATGTAGAGAAGTTCAGGACCACCCAATACTCCCAAACCAGCTTATGTGAATGCTAACCCTGAAATTTGGATACAGCTGGGCAAGGAGACTCATCAGGCTAATGTAGCTTTACTTGAAACTGTTCAGCAGCTACATGCTGAGATGACAAATATAAGAACGAACAATGAATGATTATGCCTGGAACGGGAGAGGATGCTCAAAAGTCTGTCTAATCGATAGAACCAAAGACATCCAAAACCCAGTGCTGGTGATAAAGAAAAGACCCCGACAACTTAGCATCGTGAGGAAAATGTTGAATCAACCAAGAGACACAGGGAGGATGAAGAAGGATGCTCAGATAATGTTTCCAACCAATGTAAAACAAAAGGACAAAAGTCAAAACTACAAGGAGAATTCAAAAAGTTTAAACCATCACTCTTCGAACGGGAATCTGAAGAAGCAACAAAATCTTGGTTAATTAATATGGGTAAATATTTTTAGATTTACGAATACACAGATAAGTTGAACGCTGATTTGGCAGTCTATCAGTTAAGAGGTAAGGCAACCCTGTGGCAGGAAGAAATCAAAACAGTAAGAAAAATTGACGAGCAATAGGTGACATGGAATGAATTTCAAAAACATTTTAAAGATAAGTATC
>APFE031158267.1:4058-16149 GCA_000404065.3 Pinus taeda | reverse complement strand
TTTTCACCACTTCCATTTAGAATACTTGTGTCTTTCATTTTATTGAGCTTGATGGTGTGTGTTTTACAATAGCAATAGAAACACATTTCTATGTAACCATGTGAGATGCTTGTTCATTCTCTCTATCTTTTATGATTTTATTTATTTTTTATGTTTTAGTTCAATCTATTTATGATATTTTAGTAGAGAATGCATATTTAGTTTCTATCCTTATTTCTTCGATGTTTCTATTAAACCAATTTTATTTTCACAATATTGAATTTAAATAAATAATAATTTTACTTGTATATACTTAATATTTAATTTCTTTAGATAGAGTTTAAAGACTCCTCTCATCTATTTAATTCGTTCCACCTATTATGGAATCTCCTCCTTTTGGATCCCTCTATTTAACTAGTTGGTGTGTCACAATCTCTTTCTTGTTCCCTCCATTTATCTTACTCTGTGTTACAAAACGTTCAATCCCTTCACATATGGCCACTTTAAATGAGTTATCGTCAATTCTCACCCACATGTATATATAATGTTAAGTACCCTACTTTTGATCAATGTTTTTATTGAAAGTCATCTTATTTTAGCAATATTGAAATTAATCAAATGATAATTTGTGGTATATACAATGTTTAATATCTTTAAATAGTCTTTAAAGACCTCTTCCCGCTATATAATTTGCCCCAGTCATAGAATCTATTTTTTACCACTTTCATTTAGCATGCTTGTGTATTTTCCTTTATTTAACTTTCAACATGAATATGTAAGTATGTGAGATACTTATTCATTCTCTTTATATTTTTTTATTTTACTTAATTCTTATGTTTTAGTTCAATCCATTTGAGATGGTTTTGGTTATTTTATGTTTGATTTTACTTAATTCTTATGTTTTAGTTCAATTCATTTGAAATGGTTTTGGTTATTTTATGAAGAAAGCATATTTAATTTTGGTTCTTAATATTTCTTCCACGCGTTGATTAAACATAACTTTATGTTGTCCATATTAAATTTAAATAAATAATAAGTTTACTTGTAATATACTTAATATTTAATTTCTTTAAATAGTGTTTAAAACCATTCCCATCTATTTAACTTGTTCCACGTGTCATTGTCTTTTCGAGTTGTCTTTAGTGCGACTTTTTGGAGTTTTTCAGGTGGGTTTTACAACTCTAATTTCTCTAAAATCCGGCAGGAATGTATTGAAATGACAAGTTTGATGGATAACCTGCACAATCTAAGTGCCCTAGGGGTTTTTGAGGGTGTTGAATCCATATATACAATCAAAAAACCAGTTTACAAAACACAAATCAAGATTTCACTAGGAGTTTTTGAGGGTGTTGAATCCATATATAAAGTCAAAAAACCAATTTACAAAACACAAATCAAGATTTCACTAAGGGTTTTTGAGGGTGTTGAATCCATATATATAGTCAAAAAACCAGTTTACAAAACACAAATCAAGATTTCACCTCAAATTTTTCTGCCGCACCAGAAAGTTCAAAAAATCACACTAAAAACAACTCCTTGTCTTTTTGCTCCCTCCATTTAGCTTACTAGTGTGTTACAAGCTCTTTCCCCTCCCTCCATTTGACTTGCTCACATGTTACAATCTCTTTTTCCCTCCCTCCTTTTGACCTTTTGGCCTTTTGACTTGATTGTGCGCTACAATCTCCCTCCCTCTTTTCTCCCTCCTGTCTTTTTAGCTCCCTCCATTTTACTTGATTGTGCGCTACAATCTCTTTCTCCCTCCATTTATTGATTGTGCACTACAATCTTTTTTGGGTTCTCTATATTTAGCTGGCTTGTGTGCTACAATCTACTCTCCCTCTATCTAATTTGGTTGCATCATGCTCGTGTGTTATGGTAGCCATGGCAACACCCTTTCTATCTAACCATCTAAGGTATGTATATCACTTTCTTTATTTTTTATAATTTTTATATTTAATTTAATGGATTTCAAATTATTTAATTTTTTTTTGCCAATACACAATTAATTTAATTTCTTTCATTTTAGTATTTCTTTGATTATCACTCCAATTTATATGATTATCACTTCAATGTATATTAAATTTCCATGCCATTTCTTCATTGTTCTTACCTAATGTAAAAATGAAACCCTAATTTCTTCATTGTTCTTACACAAGGTAAAAATGAAACCCTAATGGCCAAACGTCATTTCATATTCTATTCCTCACAAAGGAACAATGAAAGCCTAATGGCCTATTTTGTAGCTTAAAAGTTAACCGTGGCCCCTTCTTTTCATTTTTGATTAGTGCATGTTTTATTTCTATGCTCCTGGAAACCCTTATCGGGTCCTGATTGGTAGGGTAAAAATTTCTTACGCTGGTATGGTTCAGAGGGTTGGTCATGGTTAAAAATGGTTATGCGGTACAGGTTGATTTGGTAGAAAATTCTCATGCCGTGGGTTTCAGGGGGTTCGCCTGTTCGGAGGGAGTTAGGTTTCGATTGTGCATATTGCTTTACCTGGTTAAACCCTAGTGGAATTCGAAGTCGACATAAGACTACTCCGCTGGGAGGAGCTTTCATAACCTCACCTGACTATTTCAAGATTGACGAACGCAGTCAGGAGTCGGGACCAACCCTTCTTCACAAATTTGACCACGACCTTACCGTATTGACCTTAAATTGAGACTCTGGCTATAGTTTATCAGTTGCAGATCGAAGCGATCATAGAACCATTCACTCAAAAATTTGAGGCAAAACCTTTCAAAATTTGACAATCTTCACGAACGCAAATTGGGAAAAAAAAAAGATACGAACAAAACCAATGTTCAAATCAGCTTTGCCATATCTGGAATACACCAGCGATCACCAGAACAAAGTGAAGAAATGAAGTCAGGTTAGAAACGTTGAAACGTGGTACCATGTGGTAACCTTCAGTATCCCATCTCTGTTCAGAAATCCAAGAGTAAAGCTGCTCTCACCGCCTAGTTGGGCTCTAGTTTGCTTAGCTAAAATTCGATTTCCAAACTGATCTAAGCTTGATAGGGGAATCAAAACGGATCTAAAACAAAACCTGGCCAAAAATAGGGGCAAAATTCTGTGTCGAAAGAAATTTCTAGCAAAATATGAGATTCTCGTTTGAGTCAGAAATCCCAGAAGCTTTTGAGGCAAGGTTTCAGAAATATCAGAAGCTTAGAGGCAAAGTTTCATTATGAGAAGATTTTGAATAATAGTAAAACTCACAACGTAAGTAATACAAAATTATGGGTTTTTGGGGAGCGATGGCGAGTGCTAGGTTTTCTCCCGCATAGTTTCGTTTGTCGCCGCCGCCGTCCCTGAGCCTGCTACAGGGGTCGATGGCGATCCATGGCTTGGGGTTGCGGCGACTGGTTCTCTTACGATACTGTAAAGGTTTTTTAACTGCCATCGCCTACAGAGAAATGGCTCTTGCAGCCAAGCGCTTCAAACCCAAGTAGGTCAGCGCGGGTATGGATCTGTGGGGTCTTCTGCCACAAGAAATCATGTGAATTCAGATCCGCGGATGTCCCTTTTAACGGGCCCACTGCAGTTTGCAACGCCGTAAGATGCATGGAAAAATTGTGGCTGGATGTCAATTTTGGGTAAAGATAGTCTCGAGGCTCCGGATGGAGGCGGACAGCGTATTGAACGGCTCTTGATCTGTGATTATCTGCTGGTTCCATCTCACGGATCTATCAGTTTTGATACAGGTTTTTATGGTTCGAGTTTTTGCAGGGTAGAGAAATGGCTCTTGCAGCCAAGCGCTTCAAACCCAAGTAGGTCAGCGCGGGTATGGATCTGTGGGGTCTTCTGCCACAAGAAATCATGTGAATTCAGATCCGCGGATGTCCCTTTTAACGGGCCCACTGCAGTTTGCAACGCCGTAAGATGTATGGCTTGCATGGAAAAATTGTGGCTGGATGTCAATTTTGTGTAAAGATGGTCTCGAGGCTCCGGATGGAGGCGGACAGCGTATTGAACGGCTCTTGATCTGTGATTGTCTGCTGGTTCCATCTCACGGATCTATCAGTTTTGATACAGGTTTTTATGGTTCTAGTTTTTGCAGGGTAGTTTTGTTGGCAGTATTGCCTTTCTTTTATCCTGTTTCAATCTGTTTTTATGTTTCTGTCTAGTCCACTCTAATGAGAATTCGACCTCCTATGGTTTCCTCACTGTCTTTTAAATCCAAATTTGGACAAAAGCCCTGATCCGACTTCCTATGGTTTCCTCACTGTCTTTTAAATCCAAAAATCCAAATTTGGACAAAAGACCTTTTCAAAAGACCAAAATATTTAAATTTGGACAAAAGTCTTTTCAAAAAGCAAAAATTATGTCTAAAATAGTTCTCAGGCATACATAGCCCACAAAATTAATGAGGACCAAACCTCCTCACTTAAACATTGGACTACATAGTCATTAAAAAGAGTTACAGAGGAAAATACTAGATCTTCCCCAAAATTTTAATGGGAAGATCTCAATCTTCTATATCCAAGGCTCGATTTAGTGGTAAACTTGAAGCAAAGCATTCAGAACAAACAACCTGGGAACTATAGGTTGCAGGGTGGAACTACAAGTTTTATTAACACTAATATAGATTTTAGAAACCCTAATGGATCAGTGCCATTCAAGCATGCACTGAAGGGGAATGCTTCCATTAATGTAGACCGAACTAATATATGCTCGAACCAACAAGCCCCAACCATGGAAGTTAAAAACTTAGAGGTAAACTCAATTTTCTCTCTAATATTCAATCCATGGCTATTATATTAAGGTTTAATGGGTTCTCGCAGAGATCTAAAGATTTACACTAGTGGTTTTTTCTTCCTGGACACCTAACTATAAAATTTACTTATGCTCCAAAGGTTTCTTCATAGTGGATTTTGAAACACAAAAAGATCTGGAAAGAGTCTTCAATGATGGACCTTGGTTTTGGGGCAAAACAAAGCTCTTTATCACACCATGGTTCCCAAATTTCGATGCCACAAGTATGGTGGTAACAACAATGCCCATTTGGATAAGATCATCAAGCCTTCCTATTCCCTTTTGGCACCATCAGGTTCTAGAAGACATTGAAAACATTATGAGAAAATTGAAAAAGTTAGATCTTGATAAAACAAGAAAAAGAATCTTCACCTTTGGCATAATCTATGTAGAGATAGATCTTAGCAAAGGTCTACCTAATCGCATCCATCTAAAACTGAATGAAAAAAAAAAAAAAATAGTGGACCTAAGTCTTAGATTATGAGAACACGATATTTAGATGTCAAATGTGTTTTAAAATATGACACCTGCGAAACACTTTCCCATAGCCAAAAAAACTTCCAAAAAAGAAAAAGAGAAAGGCTTATAAGCCAAAGTGATGGAAAGTATCTAATCCTTAGCTTTCTAAACAGGAAGAGGAGAACGTGGCAGAAAACTCAAATAAATAACCGCAAGAACAACATAGTAATCAAGTAGAAGGTGGGAGTGTGGACTAGATAGGTATGGAGACCCAGATCTAGAAGGGTACTAAAATGGTAGAGATCAAAGCAGTTAAGAAGTAGAACGAGGAAACAATTAACAAATCGAGCATAGGGGTATAAAGAGAAACCATGTATTTGAGAGTTCTGAATAAGACAAAGAAACCCCTTTGCAGACAACTAATAATGAATTAGCCATGATAGCAATTGAACTCTCCCAAGGGTTTGGCAAAAGCTTGAGAAGAAGAAACGAAAAAATGGGAAGTTAAGTGAATATTATCGCACTTAAACCCCAACAAACTTTATGTAATTTTTGTATTATTTTTCTTTACATTACTCATGAACCAAAAAGTGATTGAATGCTTAATAACATCTGCAGGATGTAATTTTGTTACTTGGTTTTAGGTTGAATAAAGTCATGATTTTTACTTAGAAATAATAATGTGGGAGAGGCACGAGTGTGAGGGGTAATTTTCCGCCCCGAGGAAAAAATAGAACTCAAATTTGCATGGGGGTTGGGGAAATCCTCCAATAACTTGCAGAGACACCAACACTATGGCAAGGATTAAAACTAGCTCTAGAAAAAGGTATTCATCAAATATCTATATTGTGTGATTTGATGTTAGTTAGTCAAAAATTCTACAAAGATAAAAACTCTAGAGACGATGATTTCTTGCCCATGGATGCACGGATTAGAAGTCAAATTCAAAAATTTGATTCTATATCCTTCTTCCATATAAAAATAAAGAATAATAAAATTGAAGATGAGCAAGCCAATAAAGGGGCCCATCTTGAACAAGACGTGTTGCTCCTAAATCAAGGAGATTCCTCATTTCATTATATACCATGAAGCCCGAATGGAAGAATAATATAGAGGTTGGGAATAATTCAACTAACAAGGTAAGATGGAGCAAACAGACCCAAAGACATGTCATGATGATAAATATCAATATAGTTAAGCCCTTAATGAAAAATTTAAAGTGACGGTCCACGATCTCGGCAATAGATTCACATTGCCTCTCTAAGTGGTTATCGAAGATGGTTTTCGTCACTCTCAAGGACTGCAAATGTCATTTAACATGTGAACCCTCCTTGGCATATATTATATCTCATGATAGTACCACATTCCCCTACCTGTGGATTAAAAGTCAGATGTATGATCGTTGGGAAAAAGATAAGTTGTAGTACATTGACGATTTCACTAACGAAATGTGGTTTAGAGTCAGTTAATATAATTCAATGCAGATGGGGATTGGAATTGGGAGCATCCAGGGATATAAATGGTGAGTGATGAAGTTGAAGCTACTCAAAATCTGAGTGAAATTCCTCCCTTTGTTAAGTGTGGCCTATCCATTAGAAGCAGGTGGTGATAGCTCTCGGTCGGTTTAGGTTGTGGCCTTGCAGGAGGATAGCCTGGCCAAAATAGACAGATTTGGGAAGAAAATTTGTGGTTGAGGTGTATTCGCACTTCTCCTTGTTAATGCGAGAGACTGAGGCTCTAAGAGAGGATGTGGACTGACTCAGATTAACAATGGTCAATCTGGCCACGAAGGTTGATAATCTTAGTTCCAAGGTAGAAGGGATAGAGGTGACAATTGAGGCCGCCATGACAATTGGAGTTCTCAATGAGGTCTTTGGACTTCAAGACCCACCCTCTCGTGTGTTGAGAAATCAATGCTAGTAGGATTAGGGTTAGATTTCTCTTTTTTGATAATTACTTGTGAATTATGTTGGCTTCTTTTACTTATTTGTTATCTTATCTTTCATCAAGCAATTACCAAGTTATGTGTGCATGAATATCATAAAAACAAAAGACACAAGATGTAGGCACTCTGCCAGGTCAAAACCCATATATAGGGGAAAACCCAGTCAAAATCTCTTCCTTCAATAGTTTTCCTTGAGACCTTTCAACCTAGAAAAACACCTCCTCTACACCAAGCCATCATTCCTTATTTGATCCAACCTTCGACCTAGTAGCAACAACACTTCGACCCTAGCAACTTCAACTTGGCAGCTTCTGGAAGTAGCAGCAACTTCGACTTGGCAACTTCCAGAATCAACAATAGTTTCGACTTGGCAACTTTCGACATCAGTAGCAACTTCGTCTTTAACAAGGAGACTTTAATCTCCTAAACTTTCCCACACGAGAGAGACAGACAGACAGACAGACAGATACCAAAACTTCGAATTTGTCCTTCCTTTCCTTCTTGACTAAAATCACACTCCTTTTAGCCTCCTTCACCTTCACACTTCTCCCAGCTTCCAGCTTCCAGCTTCAGATATCGAACTATGTGAGAGAGAGTGAGATTCTCCATAAGAATTTGAATTGCCTTGTATATATAGCCTTCGAGTGAGGTCGAATTTCCTTCCTTTGAGGCCGACTTGGTGCGGAGATTACATAATTCATTTTTTACTCAAAAGACAATTATTTTTACATCATTTGAAATCCAAAGAAGGGTCTCATAAAATATACAATGAGTCTAATGACTCTTTATTAATCCTAGGAGTCCACAATGGGGACTCTGACTAATAAAATGATGACACAAGCATGAAACCCATGCTTTAATAAGTTATTGTAACAATAATAAAAAATATGTTGACAAATACATTTTATGAAGATTGAGCCTTGTTGGACACCTAATCCTAAAGGGTTAGCGTGGAAGCCGAATGGACAAGCAGTCCAAGGGACCTTGGGATGTGAATCCCAACGGTCACCATATTGTACTATAAATGTACATCTTTTGTGAATAAAAATTGTATCGCATGCTTTATCTTTCTCATATTGTTTTCCCTCACCATGTCTGTTTAACATGGTATCAGAGCGGGCGTATTCCTGCTCTGCAAAATTAATGTGAGCCATTTGTCTTATGGCCTTTTTGTGCAATTTATTTCTGCCACATTCCTCTACCTGACACTGCAAGCGCAAGCGCTGTCCAACCTGTTCTGACATGTCTGTCTGCCATACCGGCGCTCTATTCTGCATACCTGCCTCTGTCCGCTGCATGAAAAGAAACCCTGCATGACAAAGAAATGGTGCCTGACAAGAACGGCTAAAGGAAAGGAGAAATGCCTGCTGACAAGGATCGCAGGAACGCCTGAAGAGCACAGGTCCCCTGGTATCATCGAAATTCCAGTGAAACGGAAAATCGTAGAAAGACGGCGAGAGAACGTTTGTCAATCAGTATCTTCACATGAAGAAAAAGAGAGCAGCTGAAGCTGATAGTGAAGTTTACGGACCCCATGCAATTTTCTTTTCTGTTATTCTTGTCTCTCATGCCCAAGTCTTCTTTGGCTGGGCTACTGGAAGGAAATAAGACAGCGGGATAGGACCGGGAGGCTCAAAATGGGCCCGCGGGATTCAAAGATTTGCTGTTTTAGTGTTATTATTATTTTTCAATTATGAATTGAATAAGAATTCGGTAAAGATTTTATGGAAAATTACTGAATTATTGTAAGGTTCGCAAGAATTTGTTTAACATGCACTTCTTCTATTTTCGAAACTAGGCCATCCCTTCTTCCAGTTGGTACTGGGTAAGCAGGCCCTCCTGACAGTGAAATTGCATCCTGGGTAGCCAATGTGAGAATATCCGCACATGAGACGATTCCTCTGCATTTGTTCTCCAACAAAGCTTTTATCAGTTCGAATCCTCTCAGCGTCAAGTTGGGTATTGCATCCTTCTCTGCAATGTTACCTTCGGTGCTATCGATCAGAACAGACGCCTCGCAGCCCCGAATGAAACAATCATGAAAATGCAAGCGTAGTAACCCAGCAGTGATGGACTTGTCCTTGAGAAACCATTTCTGCACTACGCTTCGGACAAGAAACTCGGCTTGGGGACATGACTCTCTGTAGAAATGTACTTGTGTCTGTTGGGCTACTGTAAAGGGTAACACTGTATTTAGAACGACGAGACAAACCAGTGATATTGGTGCCGCCATGAATGCAGTATCGCGATCAAGATCAAGATCCGACTCCTAACGTGTTCTGACTTCACTATCACGATCAAGATCTGACTTTTATCTTGATCTGAGCCACAGGCAATGTGTTGAAGCTAGTTTGGTTAGACTTCATCGATGAGGAATCTCTATTGCAAGCTCTCTATTGCTGGACCATATTTTTAAATGTGTCCATTTATCTCTCTGCTTGACTGAGGGTTTTGTTACCTGAAGCAACTTCATACCAGCAAGGTTTTGTTATTTGCCAACGGTGCACAGTCTCGTTGGCTTGATTGAATTGTGCAGGAAATTTATCCCACTGATTCGACCTTGTTTTATTATAATAAGGGGCGGCTCACTCGTTCTGGACACTAACTAAGTTGATTGTTGTGATTCTAGCATCCAGTGGATATGTAATGATGAATTATTGCTGGTTAGACAATGCAACAGATGAACAAAGGCTACAATTAACGAGATCCGTCAGAAGAAGGTTTGAATGCATTGTTTCTTTCTATTGCTAATCATCAAAACGAAGTCATTTGGAGAAATCAATTTGACTTTTCTAGGGCAATGAGCTATGCCATAGAACTACTGGTTCTGAAGGCAGTTTCCAATCGGTCATAACACATCCTCAGATGACTGACAATCCTCAACAGAGAATAAGCGCAACCTTGAACGAATCAATTTGAAAATTTTAGTTTGTGACGGGAAGAATCCCCGGTCAAATTTTAGTTTGTGGTTTGAACTCGGGACCTCTAGCTTGATTATCCGCGGGACCTTGTTCAGAAAAGATTATGCATATATCGAGACCCGTCTCGACAGTGTCGATAACCTTAAAGTCCATGGATTTGGCGTCGATGAACGTCGCTAGCCCATTTGAAAAATGCGTTCGGAAGTGACGCTTCAAGCGCTTCTGGCCAACCATTGAAGGAATTCATCAAAAAGAAAATTCACATTGTAATCAGAGGAGTATTGTTGGCAAACAAACGATTTTATTCCATTTTCAAGGGAAGCTCTATATCACGACTGTTCTTTCATTAATGATTCCTATAAGACTGATCGTTTGGTCTTTGAAAGTATTTCTTCGGTAGCGAAGATTACGCACACTTATTTAAGGACAGTTAAGTTCGAGAAAGAGAATCGATGCCGGCATTTATTTCTTCGAGAACTGATATGTGTTTGAGCCATATTGAATGACAATTCTGTAAGTTGGATACTGCCGCAGATAATCAGAAATGGGATGATATGTACATCAATTATAATGGCGCCCCTCTAAGACTGCCGCTGGATTCATATTGCGAGGCTTCCTCCATTCAAACTTTTATCAGCTAACAAAGGGCCGAGTTCCACCTTGAGGGAGGCTGGAATTCTCTCACAAATTCAGTCATATTCAATGGTCTTCGATTCAATTGTCAGGTGGCTATTTTCTGCTTATTTTTTGCTGAATTTTGGGCTGGTGCGGTGACATTTTTGTAACTGTGCCCCGTGTAAGTTTAATATTGGAGAAAATGGCTAGAATTAATTATTGTTTAGAGCTATTGAGCACATTAATGTTATCTACGGTTGAAGACACGGTGAAGGTCAACAAAAGCATTCTTTTTGACATCCAAACGTCTCTACAAAATGTACTCGAAAATATTGAATTTTTGCAGCTTGAGACAAAGCTGCAGCAAGAAGAACTACAGCAATGGAGTCATCTTTCTGAACCTGTTTCTGTTCAGAAGATTGAAACAAACTCCCATAAACAGCAAGTCAATAATGTTCCTGTTCATTCAAATAAAGCAGCAGTTATACATGCAGATGCAGAAACTCAATCTGCACTTCCCAAGCCCATCATCAGACCTTGGGAACAGCTTGTCCACAACAAGCACAAAGCCGGTCTTGGATATGACAAGGACTTGTCCTTTCATATTCCAGACTATGCCAAGCCCATTCAGTTTCAGAGTGCTGGATTCATTTATGACAGTTCACCTGCTCTTCATGACAGTTCAGCAACAGCTATTCCAGACTCTGCTCCTCTTCCACAGCAACAACAACAACAACATATCGTGAAATGCCAACACTGTGATCGAGTTGGCCATCTGAAAGATCACTGTTTTGATCTTCATCCATGTAAGCACTGCCATAAAACTAGCCATTCTTCACACAGATGGTTCAGCAACAAACATCCTGCAAGAACAAAGATTCATCTAGGATGGATCGATTCGTGGCAATGGGCATCAACAGCCAAGAAGATATTCCAAACACATGTTAGAACTTGTTCCAGAATATTGAATAGTCTTGCAGTTGAGTTTTCTCCATCTTCTCACCTTGTATCTGACAGGGGGGGTAATGATGGTCATCTACAAGCTTCAAAGCCACATCAAATGAGCCTGAGCCACAACCTGCCACACCAGTTTCAGAGTTGTAGCCAGAGACAAAGATGCCTGAACATGCCTTCAGTAGGCGATCTGGGACACTTCCTCTAGCAGAAGACTTACAGCTTCTTGCCAGTTTTGGAAGAGTTCCGGAGACAAAATTGAGAACACTCCCTCTAGCAGAAGACTCCAGCTTCTTGCCAGTTTTGGAAGAGTTCCAGGAATTGCATAAGCATTCCAGAGTTGTTGGTCATCCTTAAACCATCACAGGTTGAGACTTCCCTTTTCAGGTTGAAGTTTTACCTTTTATGCGGGGTGAGGCCTCCCTTTTATGGTTGAAGGTTTCCCTCTTTAAAACATAGGATC
>APFE031158265.1:0-20414 GCA_000404065.3 Pinus taeda | reverse complement strand
AGCTTCAAATATTAAGTGCAAGTTTCAAGATACACAATTACAACAATTCAACACTAGCCCAACAATGGAACATTAATTCACCACTTTCTCCTCCAAAGAATGCTCTTCTCTCCTATGCCAACCTAGAGAAGCCAAGGTGAAAAGTCCTTTTCAAGAGAGATGAGGGTTTATTTATAACAAATGACGTGACTATTCAACTCCCATATGACTATTCACCTCCCATGTGACTCTTCACCTCCCTCATGATTCTTGAGATCCCATATGAATTTTGAGCTTCTATGTGATCTTCGAGCTCCTACATGACTGTAGGACTTCCTAGTGACTTTCCACATTCCATTTGTGACCCTTGGGATTCCAAACATTATACATTTTTCTCTTTTTTGGAAATACAAAATTACATTCCAAAAATTGTTGCAAAATACATCGACAACATAATACTTTTTTTATGACACTTTGAGAAGCCATGAGTTGGCGACTATGACATTAGGCTGCATTATAATGTATTAGGTTCCAAGTTCTCCTCTTTGTTGCTCTGTCTTCAATCCTTAATGATAGATCTATATTTTACTTCATCTTCACCCTATAAAGGGTCATGATAAGCATTAGAACCTTCTAACTCAAGATGAGTTTCCATCTCTATATCTGGGTTCCAGATTCCTTTACTCCTACATGATAGCACCTTTGTGTCTCATCTCCAAAACTGTCCTTCTCATAACCTCTTCTTGATGACCCCCTTAAGAATCATCCTACCATGATAGGTTGATCACACCTACAAATGGCATTCATGCATGACAAGACAACATCAGTCCTGAAATCACCTATCCTATCTTATACAAATTCTATCTATGGTGGGATAATGTGCATGGTTAGGAGGTAAGGAGCGAGGGCCTGGAAACTCTAATTACATAGTGCGCAATAAGAAGGGAGAGCAAGAAATGATTTGTGCATTGGGAAAGTACAAGAGGCAAGGATATCAATCCTAGGTGTTGTAACTTTGTAGTGCAAAGTGGATGAGCACGAAGCTATATGAATTGTGTAGTTTACTTTTGCATGGGTCTAGAGATGACCCACTATGTGCTGAGACTGCACAATTCACAATACAAGGCAGGATTGATCAAGGACTATTCAGTGTGAAAGTTTAGGAGACAAGAATGAAAATATTGAACACTATGATTGTGCAATGCACAATGATTGATGAGGAGGATCTAGCTATTACGTGAGGGCTGCAAGGGCTTTAGAATGACCTTACATTCCACTATGAAAATGCAATGTGCAATGAACACAAGAATGATCAAGGATTGTGCAATGGGTAATTGTAAGTAGCAAGGTTGACGGCCTGAGTTATAAATTTGTTCAATGTGCAGTTGAAGGAGGTTGTCCTCTAAGATTACACAATGCACAATTACAAGAGATAAGGACTTCATCATTGTGGCTTATAAATGCACAACGTTCTCATCACCTAGCTAGAAGTTGAATGTGCTCATGAGTTGCGCAGGATGTGAGGATACGGAAGAACTCCAAAATTGACTATGTGCGAGATCAATGAGAAAATAGAATAAAAGCATGTGATAGGTCTTGAACATGATCACACACATATATATATGCCAATGTATATAGCAAGAAGATACACAGTACCGAAAACCAACATGCATAGAGCAAGACGATAATAGAGTGACACTTATCTCCAAGTGTGACACTTAATATGTACCTTTACAAGACAAGTGTCGACTACAGCTAAAAGGTGCACTATGCCATAAGAATGTGTCCAACACATGTTCTACTGATAAATAACATCAACTGGTACAAGAGAGTGCCTTGGCGCTGCCTCTAGATGGTTTTCCATGGTTCTCCTAAGATATATCAAAACAAGCAAAAGCGACACTTGCAAGATTAAAAGCGACACATGCAAACAGAAGCAAAACACAGGTGACACATGAAAGAATTAAAACTATAAAAATTACAATTGCAAAAGATAGAGAAAGTAAAAATGACACATGTAAGAGAAAAAGGAAGCAAAAGTGACACTTACAAAAGAAAAATTACAGTTGGGAAACTCACCTAGAATATGGGGCATTTACAACCATGAGTGAGAGAATTCTCCTTATATTCCAAGAGTGCATAGAGCTCAAAAGAAAAATATGAAGATGAAGATGAGCTCTAGACTATACTCTTTATACAGGGAAAGAAAACATGCAATTAGGGTTAAGATTGGTGAGTGCGCTTAGTGCATGTCGGAAAACTAGGAGCCAAGAGTGAATTGACTGACTTGAAGAAGTACAATCTCGTTGTCAACAAAGTTTGCACGATCTCTACCTACAAAGGATGCCCTTACATTGCTGTTGTCCCTAAGGATTACACAATATCTATCTCTAGGGACTACATAAGCATGGCCCACAAGGACTGCAAAATCACCATCTCTGGAAGTTGCGTAGACGGTGTCATTAGGGATTGAATAGTAAATATCATCAAGGATTGCACAATGAATGTGATCAAGGACTGCACAATGCTTGACTTCCAATGGTACACATTAATAGTTGGGCTTGCTTAAAAGAGCTGTGCTATGAGGCATCACGAGCTAATCATATGTAAGAAAGTTGCTTCGACACTCAAAATTATTAAAGGAATACTTAAACACTTGAACAACATGATCGAGCACAACCTTAATGATTTCAAATGAAAGATGGCATGGCCATAAGGAAGGTCCAGAATTTGGTTATAGGAAAAGTTTTGTAGGGTGTGTCCTAGCAACAATGCTTGGCGATTCACTGGAAGAACTCAAAATTCTCTGTTTATGTCTAAATAATATGACAGTTGATTTTTTGCTGGAATCATGGTCATTCTTGGAAATTACATTGAGGTATGTTAATCTGGGTATTGTTTCATAAATTGCACTGTTTAAGAATGGAAACTCGTTGTATAAGTATTTGCTTTGAAATTGTTAAATGATGAGTTGGTTTTTGAATGATATTTGAAATTGTAATTCCCACGCTACCGTAATCAAGAAGAAATTGAGTGTTAAAGGAAGATTTTAAAGTCGCATTTGAAGTTGTGTTGAAGGGTCTTGGGTTTGTGATTGATCATTGTGATAATTTACATTTGCGTGAGTGGTCATGGATACGAGGATATACGCCTTGGGTTTTAATATGAGAACTTGTACCTGAATTATTATGTTGAAATAAGTGCCTTTATTAAAGAAGAGAATCAAATTCATGAGATCTCATATGTTATAACGTATGCATCTTATAAGGAAACAATGTGAATATTTTATCTAAGATAATGAGTGCTTAGAGAGAGAATACTTGCTCCGTATATTTTATTATAGTTTTAAAATTGATTGAGTGGTAAATATGTTTGACATATGGGTAAGGATGCTCATGAGATTGATAGATTTTTTTGATGATGAAATATATAAGCATGAACGTGGTGTGTGAATACATCGAGTTTGGATGTGCATGAAAAGGGTATTGGTGCCAAGATGACAAATGAATTTGGTGAAAAATATTGTTGTCATATGTTAAAGCTTGGTGAACATTAAAAAGATTGTGGTCAAAGAGTAAACTAATATAGAATGAATGATCAATTATTTGTTATAGTCCATACTAATTGTTATAGTCCCCACACAACCTTCTCATTATAAAGATGATTTTTCATTGTATAATCAATTTTGCATTTTGAATTTGTTAAATATATGTATTCAAAAGCTGAATATTTATTAATGAGTTTATTATCCAAATAGATATGTATGAAACTTTTTTAATTAAATAATAAGGTATATACTTAGTTTAAGATTTTATAAAAGTAGTCTAGATCCATCCTAACTACGGATTTACCAAGAGATGAGAGGGATCAAATATATTTTCACTATAGAAGAGGTTTGAACGTTTGATCCCTCTAAGTGTTTGGTAGATCCACAATTAAAATTCATCTCTTTAAAAAGGTTAATATTCCACATAAATACCATGAGTTCTCAATATTATGAGTCATTTTTATTTTATTTTTATAAAGTATTTTTTTTTAACATACATTATGTTACAACATCTCTACCATACCATACTGAGTTGGAAAGTGTTTCTGGACAAAATAAAATCAATTTATTTAAGAGGAAAAAAAATTAGATTTAAATCACATGAGAATACATTTGTTCATAAAATCAATTTATATTAATAATTAATTTTTAAATATATATATATATAATTAATATAATATATATATAATATATATATATATATATTATATATATATAGTATATGTAAATTATATATTAAATAACTAAAAATAGTAAATATTATTTTACTTTAATAAAATAAAATTAATTAACAAATAATATATCTTTACAATCTTTTGTAAAAAATATAGTAGATGCAATGTTTATTTTTATTTTACATAAATCTTATCTTCTTTTATTCTAGAAAAGGATGACATATTATAACCCATAAGTTCTAGATCATAACTTTTATTTTAATGAAAATATTTAAAAAAAAACCATTGATCTCAATGTCATATAATTATTTCCAAAGTTCTAGAAAAGGATGACATATTATAACCCATAAGTTCTAGATCATAACTTTTATTTTAATGAAAATATTTAAAAAAAACCATTGATCTCAATGTCATATAATTATTTCCAAATTTTGCATGTTATGATATTGATATTGATTTTGATGTTAGATTTGCAATTACACATGAATGATTCGAGACTTACCCAATTATTATATTATTAGATTTGCAACGGGCAGTTACTCTCATAATTCAATTATCCCTCACTTCTTAAAAACTTAATTAAGCCGACGTTTGGTCGTGAGCTCTAATCTCGTTTTTAAACGATATATTTAATACACATATTTAAACAAGTACGTATTAAGAGTGGGGTCTGTTTCTGTCACACAATCCGCAAAAGCTACTTTGGATATATATTATAGCCCAAGATTTCGCGCGTCTTGGGTATTTGGTCTGTATATTTTTTACATAAATAAAGAAATAGATTTCTTTGTACGATCTATCTGAACTTATATATTTCTTCGTAAGAAAATTCATTGATCAATGGAAACCTCGACAGAGAAGCAGGAACAGATTGTTACATTCGTTGAAATAGATGGGGAATCGACACATAAGGCACAGCAGTTTTTGGAGGCAACCAACTGGAATCTGGACGAAGCGATACAGTTTTTGGAGGCAACCAACTGGAATCTGGACGAAGTGAGTCAGTCTCTTACTGTTTACCTTCTCCAAGAACTATCATGGTCTCATCATTTGCATTATCATTCTCCTGCATTTGATTTTTATCACTAACATCAATTAAACTCATTTGATTATCTTTCTGAGATAGTATTCCTTCATTCTTCATCAGAATAAGATCCTGATTCTTCATCTCCATGACAGCTTCTATAGACTCAACCATAGACTTTTTCTTCACTTTCTCCCAGAATTTCACCTTGTTCTGGTTCACAAATGGATCTTCCATTCCCAACTCAACTTCCTTGAGTTTTTCCATCAACCACTTCACTTGCATTTGTTGTAGACTTCTCTGTATTTTTTTCCACTTCACTGGCTTCCTCCTCAAGACCCAACCTAGTCTCTAACTTTCCTCAAGCATTCCCCTTAATGCATTGAGTTGTTCTTTTAACTCTACAACTTCCTGGTTAATTTCCTCTTGACCCATCTTCTTGCCATTTGCCTTGGCATCCTTCTTCTCATATCTTCTATTGTGGCTTCTCTCTGAACCTATGCTATGAAATTTAGTAGTCATCTTCTTCTCCTCTATCTTCATGAACTTCTCACTTATCTGTAACAAGCTTCTGCTACAACTAGTCCTCCCGGCTACAATCTTACCTCGTTAATCTCTCCTCACTTAATATTTTGGTAAGCACGGGTCCTCTGTCTGGAACCTCCCCTTTTGCAACACCTTTGCTCCTTCTAGGCTTCTGCAATCTCTCACTCTCCCTTGAGAACACTTCAATTTTGCTCTCTGTCCAATTTCTTGTTGGATTCTTCAGGTTCACTACCACTTTTCTATCAGAGTATTCTCCTTACTCTGTCTTCAAGAACACATCTAGTTCCCTTCTCACAGCTTCTCTTGTTGTCACCTGTGCATTAATATATAAACACACATTCTCAATTTAAAATAGAGCATAACATCTTACCTCTCTTCCAAGACCTCGGTATGATATTGTTCACCCATTCTTCCTCTGCCTTGAATGGATTGTCCTCTGTTTTGTCTCCAAGTCCTCTTTCCTTCAGAACTTGCATTAAGCAATCTTGCTTTTTCTTTCCTTTAAGGAATCCTCTATTCCTGCCTATTCCAAACCTCTGCTAGAACTGCTACCCATCATCTATGTGTATCTTCTTCTATCAGATTAGAATACGATTCTCCTCTTGTCTACGTAAACATCTTTACACATAACTCTACTTTTAATTCTTTCACATAGAATTTTTCTGTTCTGTCTAACCCCGATTGTTTCACTTACAATTCTTCTCTAACCTCAATTCTGTTCTAATACAAATCTGTTGTGATTACAAATCTGCTCCGATACCATTAATGGTGCAAGGTTACCCCCACACATACCCACAAATTGCATAAGAGTGCATAAACACAACTATCCCAGGTATTTGACTCACAAAGGAGTCAAAATTTCATATTTATATATGGTTAGGGCCCTTCACCACCAATTCCTTTGTATAGGAACCCAATCACCCCACCAAAACCTCTCTATCAGAACCTTTAACTAGATCTCAAGCCTTTGTATAAGACTTTATTAAAGTCTTCATTCATAATCCTTCTGTCGGGATTTAAAAACCCTTCAACACCTTTTCATAATGTTATAAATGCATAGGCGCATATATATCAACCACCCCTCTTAAAGCTTTCTTAATATATATATTTATACACAATAACCTTCATTTGTGCAATTTCCTTATAAATACGTTTACAAAGAAAACCTATGCAAATATACCCCTTTCTGCTTTCTGTACAGCTTCGGCACAGATTTTGAGGTTTAACCTGATCGCAATCTCTATCGGCTATTTCCCCTGGCCTTACCACATATGTAGTTCATCACCCCTCTGACTCCGATATGTGACTATCCGAGTCGTTAATTATATGTTCAAGCTTTTAAACACTCACACAACTCTTTAACAATATACAAAGGATTTACCTTAACCTTCTGCCTGAACCAATATAAAGTGGACTTCAAAGCTTATACACTGTAGCTCAAAGTGATGTTGGGTCTGCTCATCCATTGGGTCTTTACATTATCGTAAGCCTCTTTCCAACGCCAATTCCCGATCTTCCTATGCCTTCGATCGCTGATTAGCGCTTAATCTCTTTCGTCGTATCAACGTTCCTTCACACTGGGCCTTGACTTCTTCAAACTACCGATCTGACCAGTTCTCTAGTACCGATAAGGCTATAAATTGGCCCCTATAATATTTCACATCTAGAACTCAGGTCCAACTGTGTTTTGCACTAATTTTCAATGTAAACTGGATTTTGGGTTGCAAGACCTAATCTCCATAAAGAATTCTGCTGATGCAATGTTTCGCCTTCCTCTTTAGCGAAATCATTTGGACCGTTGATCCATGTGATCAAATGGTTCTTGTGCACTTGATAACTTATTGCATCACTCTTTTGTTTGCTTAGTTTTTTTTGACTAAGTCTTTAGCTTGCCATGGTTTAGCTTCTCCTCAAAGGGTTTCTTCAAAGGATCTGGGTCTTTTGTTTCTGCCGCTTAACTATTCTTCTAAACTCAATTTCTCGAGCTCTCAACTTCTCTTCCTCTCTAGATCACTGCTCTGATGTTTCAATTGGATTTGATGATCACTTACAAATTTTCTAAATCATTCTCCTCTCTATGCTTCGTCTTGACTCTGCCTACATACAATTATTGCAGAATTCCAATTCATAACAATTTCAACACTTGAAATACACTTCTCTACGGTCGAAACCAAACTTTGTATTTATAAAAATACACAACGATTATAGTCTAAGATTCTCTATCTCTCATACAAGCCTAATCCTCAACTATTCGTGGCTTCTTTTCTTCTTTTCCTGCCTGTAGGCTTACATATATTTATAGAACACGCAGGGTCATCGCACATATATTTATATGGAAACATTGGATCGGATCACTGTAAAGGATCCAATCACATCCTTTCGTCAAATATCTCAACTAAATCCCTAAAGCTCGCTATAGAATACATATGGCAGATTACATTTAATTAATTCTTCTAGAGACTTATCCATTCCATCATTTAAGCTCTGTTTTAAGCAAAAAGTCCCCCTGTTTAGCTCAATGGTCCACGTCTGCTTTGGATTCCTTTGTTTGATTGGGGTGGTTAGATTCTCCTGCATCAATAGTGCAAGAATATTTAGACTATGGACAGCCGCTATAATAACAAAAAATAAAATAATGTAGTTAGAATATTTTGTCTCTTTTAGCCTTCAGGGATTACCTAGCACACAGTTTTTCAAAAGCATAGACAATCAGTCCAACATAAAGAGATTAAAAGATCAATAAGATTGTGAACTATTGAATAGAAAATTAATCTGCTAAAGCATCAACAAGTCCAAATCATTTAGAAAAATAAATGCATGCCCTCAAGTTCCCCCTAGATTAGTTTTGTGTGGGCTCCAATCAGCTTTGGAGAAAGACCAATCTTGACCTTCACCACTTAGATAGTATTTATCAAATTTTCCTCTTGTAAGAGGCTAAGTCGAAGGATCTGCTAGCCTTTAAATGTTACATTTCTACAAGATCAAAGAGGAGTTTTAATGCCTCTGCTAGGATCTGAGTGGCTCCCTCTTCAAAAAATTTCATTATCCAAAATATATATATTTAGCTCTTTTCTAATGGAGATTCTTAGGTATATAATCTATACATCAAAATCATCGGTGCATCTCTCTATCAAGAATCCTCTAATCCTTCTTCATCCCCCTCCGTCCCCCCGCCCTCCAAATCCCCCCTACTAGGTTCTTCTACTTTCAAGATACTTTAGAGGAGCTCGCATCGTAGAGCTTAAGGTAGACTTCATTAGATCATCAAATAGAGAAACTCTAAGAAGGCCCAATGCTAGAGAAAAAATACCTTAGCATAAAATACTTCTCTCCAAACTCTACCATGAAACCAATATTCTATTTGCAATTTCTTCCTCCTAGCCTTGTGTTAGCAAAGATGGGTCTCCTCAATCTAAGGCTCCTCCTAGGCTCCATCCTGGGATTACGAAGTCAACCTTGATAAAACCCATGCACTATCCTAATGACCCTCTCAGACAATGCATCAGATCCTTCAAAATGATTGAGGGCTTGCATGTCGACACCTCTCCTCTCCCGTCCCCTCTCTTCCAGCCTCAGCTTCTAGTTCCATAACCACTTGACATGTTCTTATGGAGATTTCACTATATATTCATTGTTTGTCTTTGTCATTGTCTTTCTTGGAATATGTTAGCTTCTTGTAGTTCTATTATTAGACATTTCCATGTTTTTATCATGGTAGTTATAACAGTTTCCTTTGCATTCGCACAACGAATGACATTGGAAGTACTCTTTTAGTCCCACTGACTTAATATCCGTGATCATTCATTGGAGAATGAGAAAATTATCCATCTTATATTATCATGGCATCATATAAATGTTGGAAAAAGGAAATAAGTAATTAGAACCCTACCATACTAGTATGAAAATAATTATTCTTTAAAAACTTATTTTTCTTTTTGGGGAAGCTTATTATGGTGCCTAAAGATTGAAGAGAGGAAAAGGGAATTACAGTGTGCACACATGTATATAAAAGTGGGGTGCATTCTAAAGCCTCACTGAATATGTAGGTGATTGATAACTTTGTCTGTATTTGCGATGATAGTTTGCACACATGTATATAAAAGTGGGGTAGATTCTAAATCTTGACTGAATATGCAGGTTATTGATAACTTGCAGATAAGAGGCATAGAGAAGCAATGCATGGCATGGGTTTTCACAGTAGAATGGGTTCAAATGGGTTTGCATCTAGAACCTTGATTAACCAACATAACGGGTATGGGAACAACCGTCTCAGAAACCCTTCGAACTACCTTCAATCCAATGATTTGACATTCTCCAATAGTCTACGATATAATCCAATGGTTCAGAATGATGACAGGTGTGAAATACTTCTCAAAGGGAATGTCTTACGACGTAAATATACATATCAGATTAAAATATAAAACATATAAATAGTACTTATAAATTAATATCTATTTTACCATATAAATTAAAATAATATATGACATATAAATATTACTTAAAAATTAACATCCATTTTAACATATAAATTAAAATAATGATTCCATAAACATCTTTAAATTTAATTAATAAGTGATAAAAATCTAATATTTTACAATATAACAAGATTATACCCAGAAGAGAAAGATAGAAAGAGAGAGGGAGAGAGGGAGATGAGGGAAGAAAATCATAATGCCATGGGATAACACCATGGTTTATCAATACTATGGGCCATGTATGCTTTTGATTATTATGTTACAGATCTAGGCTTTTAATTATTCAATTACAATAACATGGGCCAATACCATGGCTTATCAATACCATATGCCAAAAAAACATAACTTATTTCAAAATCAAAATATTTTGCAAATACTTTATTTTAATTTAATTTTATAACATTTTTTAATTAAATCTAAAATGAAAAAGGTTATAAGTACTACTGAGGTATATCTAAACCCTCCATCCTCACAAGTACTAAAAATATCCCCATAGAGAGGATAGATGCATTTTAACCAAGGATCAAAGTAGAGAGAGAAAACAAAGTGACTAACAATGATAGAGGAAAGAAAGTGCATAATTCTTTTAAGTCTTTTATTATTGTATTTTCTTTGACATGATTGATCCAAAATATAGATTTAATATTTAACAATCAATTATATATATTTTTAATTTAGATACTTTTTAAAATATAATACAATGGGATCATATTTAAGAGAGATAGTGAGATGGAAGGGGAATAGAGTGGGGGGAGAGAGAGATGCATTGATTTTAGTGTAGATGTTGATTTCTGATTTGATACAACTAGATGTATGATTTACATTAATTTCGAAGTAATTAGATTAATAATGTGCATTTATTTTAGTGTAAGCACATCTCTTCCCCCTCCATCTATATCTCTATCTCCAATTTTCTCTCCTTCTTTATCTCTTTATATCACCCCCAAAACACACACACTCTCTCTCCACATCTATCTATATATCTCTCTCTCCATCCTTTTTCCACTCCCTTTCTCTCTCTCTCCCTTCTCTCTCATATCTATATCTTTTCCTCACCCCCAAAACATGAAAACTCTCTCTTAGTGTGCGCACATAAGCATTATTCATGAAGTGAATTGATTTATTTGTTACAATAATTCAACCATAAATACAATACTTGAATTTTTATCTTAAATAAATTGTTCTCTTACCCAAAATGTCTTCTTCTTAAAACTATAAATTGTTCGTAATTCACTATATTCTTATTATTCAAATTTTCTATTGTTCAACATTCTTACATTGTCACTTTGCACTTGAACATTTTATTTCATCATTTTTCATCATTCATGTTACTAAGAGTCTCTCTCATATTAACAAACTTAAACAAAGTTAAAGTTAAATTTACCTATTAAACATATTTAGCATATTTAAAATAATCAAAATAATTATATGTTCAACAAATTGTGTATGACTCCACACGACTGAAACCAGCGTAGATCCATCTTAACTTCAGATCTATCAAGATTCTAGAGGGATCAAATCTCTCAAGGTGCAAACATTTCCTCAAGTTTTGCAATCAAAAATAAGTTTGCACCTCGAGATATTTAATCCCTCTCGGGGCTTGATAGATCCCAGGTTAAGATGGATTTAAGTTGGTTTACAAAACTAATTTTCATGAACCATTAGATATGTTAGAACTTCTCATCAAATCATTATGAAAGTCTAATCAAGCATATAATCCAAATCCTTCATCAAATCATTATCAAATTCTAATCAAGCGTGTAATCCAAATCCCTCATCCAAATCCATGGATCCATAGATGACGAGTATTATGCA
Source organism: Pinus taeda (assembly GCA_000404065.3). Taxonomy (NCBI): domain Eukaryota; kingdom Viridiplantae; phylum Streptophyta; class Pinopsida; order Pinales; family Pinaceae; genus Pinus; species Pinus taeda. Next base: position 8,354 of record APFE031158265.1, on the reverse strand, counting down.
AAAAAAAATATTTTGTTTTGACATTCAAAGGTTTAGTTGTTGCATGTGTGTTTCTTACATTTTCACTTATGCTTCTTGCAAATTAAAAACTAAAAAATCAATTATATTTTTGTGAATTAAAAGCTATAAAATCAACTATACTACTATGTTGCTTATACATCCATGTTCTATAATTTCTACTTCATTACATATAAAGAATATTAATTATTAATTTATTTTAGGAAAGGATAAAAGAGTTTTTTTTTTTTTTTATCATCACAATCATTAAAATCTAAATTAACACTTAGGCCTCTAGTATTCATATTTTTGGTAATTCACATCTCAAAAATCTATATTTCCAATTTTAAAATCTAATGTGCAAATAATCCTTCAGATCGTTTAAGGAAATTGAATTAATATGCGAACACTCTTCCTTTCCTAAATTTACATGTAGCTCCTGCTAATGTCTGTAGTGCGATGCAAATAGCTATGTTTATGGTAATAATGGTGGATTTGAAATCAGTGACTACCAAAGATTGCAACGATATTTCAGTCAAAAGCCGTGAACTCTAATGTATGTAGGGTTCTTCAAATTTAATCCATGATCTATCTCGAATTTGAATCTACTTAGAAAATCATTCTGTGGTTTTCGATATTTAACAATTTTAGATATATTTAAGTGCCATTTCTGCTTTAGAATTACATTGATACTTGTAAAATAAAGAAGCTCGCTTGCAGTTCAGCTGGGCCATGAAGATCTCTACTCTAAAAATTGACTGAGATGTATGCTCCAATGTTGAATCATCGAACACAAATCAAGTAGATATTCCAGTTATAAGACATCACAATTTTAGATATAGTTAAGTGCCATTTCTACTTTAGAATTACATTGATACTTGTAAAGCAGAGAATTTCACTTGCAGTTCAGTTGGGCCATGAAGACCTGTACTCTAAAAAATTGAGTGAGATGTATGCTGCAATATAAAATCATCGAACATAAATCAAGTAGATATTCCAGTTATAAGACATCAAGTATATATTCCAGTTACAAGTTTCAAAAATTCCCATAACAAAAATTACGCCACTAGAAATTAGAAATTCTGACACTTGGCCGTGTTTTATAGTGTGTTGTATTGGAGCGTACTACATCACTAAGCTTTGCCAAACATCTTGGAGACCAACTTCTTAAAAGTTACATAGCACTATAAATTACTGTAGAATTTCCAACTGAAAGCATTAGCATATACTAATGTTGTTTCTCACAAATGATCTCCAAGCATGCCCCATGAAGGCAGAAATTGGTCTCATGACAATTAATGGGTCTAAGGTCTCCATTTTCTGTGTAATAACTTTTATCAATTTGTTTAACAAGATTAGTAATATATGTTTATATATGTCTATCAAATCAATTTTGTTTATTAGGGTTACAAGATTTGTATGAAAACCGATGAGTTCTCACATTGAGAAAATTTCATAGGTAACATGAAAAAGAGGTCAAGAACACTAAAATAAGATAAACAAAGTTTTAAGCTAGTGAAATGTTAACAAATTATTTTTTTAAATTAAAATAAAAGAATATTTTAATTATTTATAAAGTTTTAACTTTATAATTTGTCATGGCCAATGCAAAATTAATAGTAGTCAACATGAAAATACATTTCTAGAGCCTTATCTAGAGAGAAACTAGTAATATTTTTTTAATTATTTATAAATTTAAACCTTATGACTTTCCATTTCTAGAGTCTTACTTAGAGAGACCAGTAATATTTTTTTAATTATTTATAAATCTAAACCTTATAACTTGCCATGGCCAATGCAAAACTAATAATTGTCAACGTAGAAATCCATTTACTTCATTATACATATTAAGTTACTAAAGTTAAAAAAATTATAAGAAATAACTTAACTATAACTTTATTTAAAATAATTACTATTATTATTAATAATATAAATAATATATATATTAAACACAAATATCTTTAGAAAAAAACTTGTACAAGATTCTTAACCATCTATATTGACCCCACTTTGTTTTGGAGATTATAGACTTTATTATGATACCATCAACCAATACAATGGCTAATCAATACCACATGCCAAAAAAACCATAACTCATTTCATATAACATAGGTTTACATTACATTTCTTTTAATTAATGAACTTAATTAAAAGGGAAAAAAAAGAGTAGCTACTTCGAAAATAAATGTCTACTTTTGGTTTATGTAATTACTAAGAATATTTTAAAATATTCTATGGAGGTAGACAGAGAAAGCAATATAGGTTATAATCAAGAAAACTCAAGAAAAGGGAGAGGGGAGACTATAAAACACACCAATTGATAATATAATGGATGACAAGTTTCCAATATTGGTCCATCCTCTATCCTCTATTCCCCTTGTTGAGTTCTGAATCAGAGTTGGAACATGCATCTAATTCTGAAGCCTTTAGCCCGATCACTAGTGACTGCTTGGCTCGACACTCACTTTTGTTGTGAGTGGAGCTTTCCTCTTTTTTGGAACTCACACCACTTTTCCCTGTCCTTTTTCAGCTTCACGACAATGTTCTTTGCTTGTGGCTTTGGTGAGTTTCCTAGGCCGCCCCGCCTTGGCTTTGTCCTTTATTCTACGGTTTGGGGACACATTTCCCTTACTTCAGATTCGCAAATCCAAAGTCTCATTTCTTGTGTTTAAACTTTTGCTCGATCTCGACGGCATATCGATATGTCTTGCTAAGCAAGGAAATGTTCAGGAATTCTATTTCATCCTAGATGTACTTCTATAGGAAGCATTGGTATTTGAGTAACAAATGCTACTCCAAATCCTTGATACCCAACTTTGTGCAAAGGGTATGAAAAATATTGGTAAACTCCAGAAGGTCTTTGTCCCTTCCCTGTCGCAGCGTGGTCCACTTTATGTATTGATCCTCATAGCTTCTCACAAAGTAATACTGCTCCTTCATGGCAGCCTGGAATGAATTCCAAGAGGGTTCTATTGAAAACAGTGAGGCCGTACTTTCATCCTTTTTCTTGCAGTAGGTTTCCCACAAGTCCTTGACTTGGGGGCGGCTTTGAGAAGAGCGAAAGTAATCTTTTCCCACCCAAAAAAATCATGAACAAAAAAATACCCTTCTAGCATATTTAACCATTTATCTACGACGTCTACATTTATATGACCCTCAAATATGGGAATGACAAAGTTAACTTGTACCTTAAAGGGTGTGGCACTTCCAAAGTAGCTGCTGAAAGTAGATGTGTCGCCCCTGGGTAGCCGCTGAAGGATCTGGGCAAAGTTGTCCATCATCACGTTACTTTGTCGCTCGAGGGCCTCTTTGAGCAATATTTTGATAGATTCCCCTACCCTGTCGTCTTTATTTTCATCTACCATTGGAGGCCATCGGGATTTGTGAGGCTGGTGTTGCAAAGGTTCAACTAGTTCAAGCCCTGACTCCTTATATCCCAACCTCTTTGGGGACATGCAGGCAAAAATAGAGAAAGTGCATACCACTCTGATACCATTGATCCAGATTTAAAAATGAACGCAATAAAGTAAAAAAATAAACACAAATACATAGATACAACAAAAATAATACTTCATTTTATTAATGGAGAATACTGAAATATGCTTACAAACATAAATGGAAATAAACTAGCTTGGGCGATGGTAGTTTATCTTTGAGAAGAGATGTGGCAGCGACATGCCTCTGAACTCCCTTACAATGAGGCTCAAGGGCCTTTTTATTATTGAACAATAAGAGAAAACCCTAAACAACCAAAAACCTAACCTGAGGAGATGTAACACCAAGAGTTTATGGACCCTGTTGGGGTGAGTTGGATGATGAACTTCTCGGGGTCGCGACTTGGTCATATTATCTCCATTTGACATGCATGATAACCCATTGGAAAGATCTCTCTGAGGACTATGAAAAAAAGATGATATAAGACAAAAAGTCATTGGCAGTAGATTTTAAAAAAATGTTGTTTAGGGCCTCAAAAAGACTCCGAACGTTTTAGGACCCAAAAAACTTCTAAAAATAGTAAACTATGCTATAATTAAGGAAACTGAAAAACTGAAAGAAGAATTGGTGGGGGTCCAAGTGAAATTGGCAGGTGTCAACCAATATCCACCTAGATCACTATATATTTTTTATTTATATGCAACATTTTTCATAATTTTGACATATGTATATTTCGATTTATATGCACATCCTTGTATGTCATCTCTGTGGAGATACTCTATGTACCCACTTGCATCTAGGAATTATCTAATCGTTAACAAAGAATTTGACAATCCAAAATTTACAAAAACTAAGAATTTTTAATACAATATGAAAGCTAAGTTGAAAAAATATAAATATTTTTAAATTTTGAATCATTAATTAGAAATCATTTAAACTTATACTATTATTTAAAATACATATGACTAAGCCAATTTCAATCATTTTAAATATATATTTATTTAGTTGGATTTTTTTAAATACAAACTAATTTTCATTTTTTAATATATCTTTCTATAATAATTATGTAAACTATACATAACTTAAGACTAAATCATTACATTAACTTATTAACTTAAAATATCATCAGTAGTTCTTCAATTTTATCCTGCTTTCGCTCTTCCTGTGAATCACCCAATTCTGAACGAAGAGAACAAATAACATCTTTTTTAATTTTTTTAAGAAAAATATTGATTTATGCACTCATAAGTTCTTCATTGGATGATTTGTATATCTCTGTAGCAACGTCAAAACTCCTCATTGAAAGATTCCTCCAAATACCATATATTTGTTAAAGAAGATTTTATATTTTTTCATCACATGCATGAGTATATGGGGGGCTTCGTACTAAACCAAAGAAAAAAGTTCAACAATGTGTAGGAAAGAAAGGAAAAATTGCAAGAAAAACTATGTGAAAAAAGAAAACCAAATTAGAGCAAGTCACTAAGGTCAATCCCCTAAGCACCTCCCCAACAATGACACCAAAGTGTTGGGTGCAGTAGATGGTGTATTAATGGACCAAAATTTAATTTCAATATGAGTTTCTTGGGCTTTAAGACACAACATTGGAAATGACAGGCATATCCTTCAACAAACCTGCAAAAAACAAAACCCTAATTAGCCTAGAAACTGTTCACTCGTTGAGCTCTTGCAGTACTACAATTTTTCACTTTCCCCATACATCCAAAAGAAAAGTGTTGTGCTCCTAGTGTAGGAATCAAATATGCGATCTTACATAAAGAGAGAAAATCATTCTTTGTTCTACTTCTTCGAATCGAGAGATGCCTCAAACCAAAGGTCCAAAACAGTGTTTCAATCCAAAAGAAACATTTGCAACAGGAATGAAATAACAACACTCTTAACATAAAAACCAAGTTGGAATAGACAATGATGAAATACCAACAAATCCTCAACAAATATTGGTATAATATTTATTCCAAACCCATATCAATCAATCAAATCAAACAAAAGGATCAAAGAAGATAATCACTCACACTTGCATACTAGTTCAAAGCTTATTAAAAAATAAGTCAACCTTGATTAACTTACTTCCTTGGTCAAATATAAATTCTTGAAATATTATGTTGTCACTATTCTTCTGGAAAAGGCATAAGGAAAATACTATGTGGTGTTGTTGATGGTTTCTTGGAGATGATACATGCTTGTGACCAAACTTTGAAAACAATACAAGGTATGCACTAAAGATATGAATCATTTCGGTTTATATATATATATATATAGATATCAACTCTAGTCTAAATGTGTAAAGCCAAATAAATCGAGAACAATATTACAAACTTTGCAACTGATAGTTTAATTTGACCACACGATATGGGTCATACATCCATTCAACAAAAGACTTTATAATTCACCAAAATGCTTCATATTTTCAACCATCATGACCATATAATGTGTGGTCTCCACCCAATGATGTGTAAAGTATTTAAAGAGTACAGTCCACTCAAAATAGTTTTGTGCGCACATATGTATTTCATATCTTAAGGAAATGAATAAATATATTTATTTCAGATCTCAAAGAGTCCTTATAAATAAGGGAATGAATTGATCATAATTTTTTGAATATATATAAAATATTCAACGCGCAATAAGTCAACAAATTTTCTTTAGATCTTACTTTTTGAATAATTTTTGTCTCATAGCAAAAAAAACATATCATTGCAGACCCGCTACAAATTTCCCATTGTATTTAGTGATTTTGAGTGGATTTTAAGCTGGGAATATGCATAAATCTTGAATATTTTGTTCCTGTTGCAATTCGTGAATGGCCTTCTCATAATAACAAGTTACAAAAATGGTTATGATATCAGTTTTTATGAATATATAATATCTACCATGAAAACTCAACACCAAGACAATTATAGAGTTTCTAGAATCATAGATATAGACCAAACATTAATCAAAGATATATGTAGTTAGATGAGAAATGGAGGATATGAATTATGCACAAGAAAACTTCTACTTTCAAAATTAAAAGTGTAGATTAACATACCAAATGAAAAATATCAAGCATTTATGAACAGATATGAAACCTAGGTGAATGAAAGCACTAGAAAGAGGGAAACAAGGTAGACGAAAACAAGTTGGGATGGGGGGCCTCCTAACCAGCTTATTGCTTCTTAAATAAATCAGATAACAAAATCACATGTTGAATAAAAAATGAAAAGTAAAACTTGCCATAAGTTCTTGCATTGAAAATATGATTCATCCTTCTATATCATGAATTCTCAATGTCCAACACCAAAAATGAATTTGCCACCCAATCTAAACCAATAGCATAGTTTTAGAATAACATCACTGCCCTCCTTTTTGAAGAGCCATGACTTTGCTTTATATAAATATTTACAATACAAATTTAGTGTTAGGCAAGCCAATACATTAAAAATAAGGTGAAAATTAATTTTCTAGCAATAGAGGTCCAATACAACCATTAACTAATCACATAAATGCATTTTTTACAAATCTAGGCAAGATCCTAAAATTCTAGAAATATTTCCCTAAATAACCCCTCATATATCCCAAACCATAGTGAATTTTGGAAAACAACCCATGCCTTAAATTCGTATGCTGGGAATGAACCCATGTTTTATAATTTTGATATTTGACTTCGTATACATGGAAATCGAGGAGAATGTTTGCAATTTGAAAACTACATGAATTTAGGGCTGAGTTATTAATTATTTTCTAAAAATTGATCCATACAACCTGGGTGAATTATAACTCATTTTGAGGTGTTAAAACATCATTTTGGACAAAATCCATCTTCGGTTTTCCTCGGAAATGTGTCAATCTATCAATGACCCAAATTGGTGTAGGAAGGAACCTAAGACTAGTGCATGCAAAACCAAATAATTAGTGAATCACGATGAATGGAGGAAATTGCATTTTACCTTAACTAAATCCAAAAATTGCCTTTGACAAGAACCCAACATAACCTTCAACATGAGTTGAAGTGTCTCGACTTCTTAAAAAGTCCCTAAACTTTCATATGATAGATCATCAAATTTGGGTGGCTTAGAAATATCTACAATGTATGTTTTAACCCAGTACAAAAATTACCTGCATACAAATTCTAAAACACAGAAAATAAACAATGCGAGAGCATAACACATAAAACACATATACACAGAGATTTCCCCCGTATCCCAAAACCGGGACTACCAAATTGATTTTTCATTATATTCCTTTCAATGTTACAATACATATTTCTACATGCCAAAGCATCCAATACCATGAACCAAAAACTATCGTGTCCAAAAACATGGACCGAAAAATCATGCACAAAACCATAGGTAGGTCCACACAACCTAACATAAGGTCCAAAACCAAAATTTTCCGGGGTGCTGCCCCAAACCCCATAGAGTGGGGTTACCTGCAACCCTCAAACCCCCTACGACACCCACCGCTATGTAATCTGTGCAACAAAGAGGGTCTCTGCGCCCCTTCTAACCCCCTAGTTAACTACGTGGGCTAGTCGTGGAAAGAATATAACACAACCCACCATTCTCCCACTTGTTGTTTTCTTTCCACAGGGGACCACAAGAGAACTTAATCATTTATCCAGCCCTGCAACACCCATTATTTCTCTACACCAAGAGAACTTCTCAGAGCTCATAGATTTTGTCAATGCATCTGCAATATTCTTCAAAGTGTCAACCTTTACTAGCAACACCTTTTTGTCTTCCATCATATCCCTCACAAAATGATACTGAACATCAATGTGCTTTGTCTTTGAATGGTGAGGAGGGTTCTTTGCCAAGAAAATTGCACTTTGGTTGTCACAGTCTATCCTTATAGCTCCCTGTACTAACCCCATACTTGAACACAATCTCTACAACCAAACTGCTTCCTTGCTTGCATGAGTG
>APFE031158264.1:0-14967 GCA_000404065.3 Pinus taeda | reverse complement strand
AACTGCAGAGTTTGCAGGGTAAAGAAAATTTCTTACGACGATTTATGCCGAATTATGCCGAGGTGGCAAAAGGTTTCACGCGGTTACTCAAGCGCGACACCCCATTTCGATGGGATGCCATAGCCGAGGAGTCTTTTGCACATCTCAAAACTCTTCTGGTTTCCACCCCTTTGTTGCGGCCTCCAGATTATCATCGCGATTACACGTTGTATCTGGTCACTGCTGACACCACCATCGGTATGGTTCTAGTTCAGGATGACGATGATGGCACTAAGCACGTTATCTATTACCTTAGCCGCAATTTGTTCGATACAGAATCTCGATATGCTTATGTCGATAAGTTGGCCCTCGTTGTTGTTTGCGCTATTCAACGCTTCCGTCATTACATCTTGTTGCGTACCATGATAGTGATCTCCGATTGCAACCCTATGACCTACATTTTGTCACGCCAGTTGCTGGGGGGCAAATACTCAAAGTGGATAGTCACCCTCCAAAAGTTTGACTTGGAATTTACTGCTGCCAAGTCTAAGAAATCACTTGTCTTCGCTAAGCTGTTGTGTTCTTTGCCATCCATTGCTACCTCCTCTCAGTTAGAGGATTCCATTCCAGATGAAACTCTCTTTCTCATTAGCACCCTCAATCCCTGGTATGGGGATATTATTGTCTACTTGCAGGCGTCCTCCTTCCATCCCGAGACCTCTAAGGATGCTCACCGATGGATCAGAAATCAAGCCCAACCATATCGCATCGTTGGGGACACCCTGTACCGTCTCGGCGTTGATTCTGTTCTTCGTCGATGTTTGAATTTCGAAGAAGCAGAGAGAGTTCTAAATGACTGCCACTCTGGTGCATGTGGCGGTCACATGTCTGGATATGCCACCACACAGAAAATCCTCCGTGCCGGCTATTTCTGGCCCTCCATTTTCAAGGATTGCATTCTTTTTGTCCATTCGTGTCATGAGTGGCAGATTTACCAACGGAAGATGTGTGCACCCCCTGCTCCACTGCACCCTGTTGTAACCGTCGACCCTTTTGCCAAATGGGGCATCGATTATGTGACCTGTAACCCTCGCTCGGCTGGGGGCATGGGTACATCATCGTTGCTGTCAATTATTTCACGAAATGGGCCGAGGCGATGCCTACATTGTAGGAAGACGGTCACACCGCGACACAGTTTTGTTCAACCATGTTATTTCGCAGTTCGGATTACCCCAAGCCATCGTCACTGATCACAGAAAGCATTTTCGTAATCACATGATGACCGATTTAACAACCCAGTTGGGCCTTAGGAATGATAGTTCGACCTCGTACTATCCTCAAGCAAACAGTCAAGTGGAAGTCGTGAACAAGGTTTTGGTCACGATGCTTCAACGAACTGTTGGCATGCATAAGTCCAATTGGCATCTGATGTTGTTCTCTGCTTTGTGGGCCTACCGTACCTCCGTGAAGGACACCACCGGTTTCATTCCTTTTTAGTTAGTTTACGGACTGGAGGTGACCCTTCCTATTGAGTGTGAGATTCCTTCATTAAAGATAGCCGTCGAATTGCTCCCTGATACTACTCCAGTAGAAGAGCGTCTTCTTTACTTAGAACGACTGGATGAGACTCGTCGTCTAGCCTCCTTAGCTATTGAAGCTCAGAAGAAGCGAGTGAAAACTCACTTCGATAATATTGTTAACCCCCGCTCTTTCATTGAGGGAGACTTAGTACTGCTCTATGATCAAGCTAATGATAAGCTGGGGGCAGGAAAACTCGAGCCTATGTGGCACGGGCCCTACATTGTGAAAAGAGTTTTGAAAAAAGGCGCCTACGAGCTTATTGATTATGAAGGAAATCCCCTCGATAGGCCCCGAAATGGGCTTTATCTCAAAAAATACTATGCATGAGTCTAGACACTCTCTTTTTTGTACATACGTGTGCTTCAGCAAGTGTGTTGTGTGTGCATGTTTTTATATTTTTATCTTGGTATGTCGGCGTGATTGCTACTTATTGTGTCTTTTGCTTCTTGAACAGATGTCTGGATCACCTTACGTTGGTTTCACTGATGATGCTTCCCGCAGTACACGCAGCTTGGCATCTGCGGCATGGGTGATCTACGATCCTCATGGTGAGTTAGTAGACATTCAAGGGGTGTGTCTAGGTTGTACAATGAACAATGTTGCTGAATATAGTGCTATGATTGAATTATTAGCTGAGGCAATTAACCTCGGCATTCGCACATTAGTTGTGAACTTGGACTCTCAACTTGTAGTCCACCAACTCATCGGGCGTTATTCCGTCAGAGATCATCGGATTTTAAGGTTGTATTTACGTGTTAAGTTATTAGAAAGGGATTTTGATTTCATTACTTATCAACATATTCCAAGACGACTTAATATGTTAAACGATGCATTAGCTAATTATGTGTTGGACAGACATTTGCATAACATGTGATTCCACATAACACAAGAAGCATAAAGTACAATAAACCATAAATAATACCCCGTGCATCATCAAAAAATAATACATGTTTGTTTGAATACATCCGGAGACAACATGTCTCTCAAAAAATATGCATGAAAAGAAAAGCCTAGATATCTAGTCTCGGTGGTGCTCATGGTAGCACATCACCGCTCGTGCTAGACACCTCAGGAGCCGGGGGATGCGAGTTGGCACCCCTACTGTGTGCCTCTGGTACGCTAGCGGGACATCCGCTAGCCGAGCATAATCTGGAATCCCTCGAGTGATAGCCTCGAGGTTCTGGATAAGCTCCCCTCTGTCACCACCATCCTCCTGAGGATCTGCTCCTGCTGCTACTGCTATTCGATGTCTCCTTGCAATGGAAGACAGGCCAGTTGGACGTTCTAGGCTGACATCTTCATATGCATATAAAGGTCATTAGGACAAGCATGTACTAACAAAAAGAAAATCATAAAAATACAAAATCAAAAAAAAAAATGAGGACGTACCAATCTCCTCGTCCCAGTCCTCTCCATTTGGCAAGGGAAGGTCAGGATCTCCAGTGAAGTTTGTCCCCACATACGGCCAGTCTTCCACCATGATCAGTTGGTGGCGAAGCCACCCGAAGAACTCCGGTCTGAAGGACATCTGCTGGCCGCCACCACCCCTCGGAATTAGTGCCACCCATCGAGCCATCCTCGGCTCTCGAGGTGCTGGGTCTACTACAAAGGCCCCTTGGCCCTGGAAGCTTGGCACACATTCCAAGAAGAACGTCACCAAAATGGAACCATACCCGAATTGTTGCAGCTTGCCCCGCTTAGCCTTTGTCAACTGCCTCTTCATATTGGTCGTCACAGCTGACGCCCAATTGAAGATCGTTGGGATAAGGCACTCCATTGCTAATAACAGGTGGTTCTTCGTAGCTTCGTGGGGCACTTGTGCCCCCACAGCTCGTGTAAAGGTGAATAGCAATGCTCTCAGTGTCAGGTCCTGAACGGTTGGATATCCACCTTCGAACTGCCTTGCCCATATTTTGCCTCCGGGAAAATTCGAGCCTTCACCTCATCCATCTTCTCTCCAGATGGCTTGCTCCCAGTCAATCGAGGCACCAACCCTCGTCGCGATAACCCAGTCAAGAAGTAGACATCAGACACGTCTAACTCCAGCACTTGATCCCGTATCCGGAACACCTGTTCCTCTACATCCCACAAGTCGATCAAGTACTGTAGGAGCTCTGGCTGAGCTCGTAAATAAGATAACATGAAGTATTTTTTGAGCCCACACACTCTGAGAGCTTTCATGCAATCCTCATCAGCTAGGGCCAATGTGTCCACTTGGTCATGTTCCCGTTCCTTCCATACCATCACCATTTTTGCGAATTGCCCTGCAAATACAAGCCAAAATAATGCATTAGACTCTCATATAACTTGAAATTGCAGGAAAATGGGGTTTGAATTTGTTGAAATTGGCCACAAAATGTGCGCGCCCATTGGCGCGACTGTTTCTAAAACAGTCGCGCCCATGGGCACGTGCCCTATGGGAAACTTGCCCCATTGGCGCGGGTCCGTGCCCGAAACCCGCGCCAATGGGCGCAACCCCTAAAATTAAAATCCTCCCCATAGGAAATGAAAATGCAACATAAAACACATTCTAAATGGATGAAAATGAAGCTAAGGAAAACATTGCTTACCTGGCACTGACGGTGCTCGAAATGGTCCACTGGATTGGTCGCAATCGCCAACTGAAAGTCGCACTCCAAAAAGCCCTAATGTTGCTCTCCAAAGGTAAAAAGTGAAAAGTAATTTTTATTTTACCATTTTCACCATTTTATAGCTTTTTGACCCTAAATAGGCTTTAAAAAGTCATTTTATGAATATTTTCATGAATATTTGTGTCGAAAATGGGTTTTACGCCGATTTTTTGTGCAGCGATAGGTGTTTATGAAGCTTTCATGGCGAAACAAGTTGTATTTTATACTTTTTCGGACTCGGTAAATACATGAAAAAGTCACTTTGGAGTCAACTTTTGCTCTTTTCTGACTCTCTAAACGTGAAAAGAATTCCGAGTTGGTCCTCTCGACTCGTCAAACAGACATGAGAGGCGGTCGTCTTTAAACCCTTTTCCGACCATTTAAAAAACGAAAAGATCGTCAAACCCTTGTCGTTTCTGATTCATTAACAGTCATGAAGCGACATGGTTTTGATCGCTTTTCTACTTTTTCAGATCAGAGTCACTACTTATGAAAAGTACTCCTCTGTCGTAATGATCGGGCGGTTCTTTCGAGCATGGTTTTATACTTTTTCGGGCTCGAGAGACAAAACTTTATGAAAAAGGACACCCCTAGAGTTTCCTTTTCGCCGTCTTTTCAAACTCTCTAAATATGAAAAGACGCCGAGTTCTTCCTTTGTCAGACTCATTAAAAACTTAATGACATCGGATTCCGTCGAAATGATGCCTCTCAAGCATATGCTATCCCTGTCAAGCTTGCCATCCAAAAATAATCGGGGTACTCGCTAGAAATTGTGGGGGAATAAAGGAACCTTAATCATCATCGTGTCGGCAGTATGTCGCTCTTGAACATGGCACTCGTCTGCGTTCATGTCTGGGTGGGGATATCTCATTTTGTTTCACACTTGCCTTCGTGGGTTTGGGTTATCCTATTTGAGCATTCATCTGCTCATCGCCTTGTCACCATGACCCCTGATCATTTGATGTCAAATACTGCCAAGTCCACTATCGTGCCGCCAATATGTTGAAGAGAAGCTGACCTCTGCAGAATACTCAACCTCCCTCTGATACTTCACACAAAACATTTTATCCTCCCCTGTCTCGTGTCGATGATGTGGGAAACATTATGGCCCACCTTCGATCAAGGTCACTTCCTGTCGACTTCAGCTCATTATCCAGGAAGTTGACTTAGAGACTCCCTTCAGGTACCTTGGAGCCTGCATGCCTCAATGGCAGGTTCTTGGTGTTCGACTCGAGGTTTTCATCATTGGCCTCTGATCGGATGATTCTACGGGTGTTCGACGCCGGCTCACTGATTCGCACGCCGTGGATTGTACCTATAGTACCTTGAGGACCATTGTCATTATTGGTGGTACCTCTCGCGTTTGTTAACAGTTTTCATCATTGGCTGGTAATCAGATGGTGTTCTCGCATGTTCGACTTCGACTCTTATATTCGCATGCTTGAACTTGTACTTTGTTCGGGTCGAGTTGGAGCACAAGACCCTGGATTTTGTATGTTGAGATCCAGGCTGCATTTTGTGGATTATTATAATCACTACATGACTCATTCACTGGATGGTTGTGACCATACCTGAGTCTATTCATTGATCCTCATCGGATGGCTGCGTCCATACCTGGGATTCAATTTTTTATGTACTCTACTATGGATGGTTGCGCCCATACCATGTACATCATGTATTTGAGCTATCAATTGTACTTCGTGCAGGTTCTCCAGCGGCCGTGTTTTCAGTCGACCATGTTCTTGTAAAGCACTTCACCCCTCTCTCTCACGGGCTTCATGCTTTAGGGGGCATCTGTTACACAGTATTTTATCACCGTCCCTGTTACCCCTTCTCCCGTACATTGGAGGACCTATTCCGGGACCTATGAGAAGTGACATAACTTGAAAACACCTGCATTGTATCCCTTAAAGTATGTACTCCATATGCCCTGAAGACACCTTCTGCAAAATACCCAAAAATATAGCCCTTTCTCCATTGGTGTTGTTCCAGAGTGTACCACTCGCGCCAATGGGAGAAATCCTCCAAAGAGGGCCCGCCAGCTGGCGCTCTGTCTTAGAGTCGCACTAGTGCCAACCCAGTTGGGTAAAGCTTTTATCAAACAAACTTCCGAAGGTTCCTTCCACCCTATCCATGAACTGATTCCAGTTTGAGTTGGTTCAGTTGGGCTTCGTATCTCCCAAGGAGGGAAGTAGTTCTCCACCTCTCATGGAAGCTTCCTAATGATAAGGACAATCCCATGAATCAAGTGGATGGTCTTATCTACTCCTCCTACCTCTATATAAGCTTGTTCTTTCCCCTTTGACAAGCTAGTTAGTAATTCTACTTTTCAAGCCCCCAAATCTAAGTCCCAAAGTCTGAGAATTGCTAAGCTCATCTTGCAAAAGGCGTTGTTCATCCCTATGAGGCTAAATCTTTAAGGAGGAGATCCATGTCCAAGTAATCAAGGAGAGAGAGGCTTGTTCCCGTCCCTTACAAGCTTTGCAAGGCATGTGTTGCTAATTCACCCAGCCAAAGGAGGATTTGACGTCAGAACTTGGTTGTATTCTCTTTTGTTTATCAATAATAATAGACGACTATCATTATGGTTCCATTCATGTGTCTTTATTATGATGTTTGAGTTGTATCCTTTCTGACTGATACATAGTTGCATTTCTTGGATTTTATGCTTGTATATGCGTTGTTCTTTGCATGTGCAGGTGTCTATTCACAGGGATCGTGAGGATTGTGACCAGCTGAAGCGAAAGAACGGAAGCGACGACTCTTCTACGAATATAAGCGTTGGATTCGAGGTAGGCTCTCATCATTGGCCTTTACTTTGCAATTAGGAACCTACGTGTTAGCATTGTTTGATTGTTGTTAGACCCCATTTAGGCTAGTGGGATCGCCTCTGTCCGCAGAGGGGATTTACCTACACAACACTGATGATACAGACAAAGGTAAAGCACCTGAATCCGCTCACTATGTTGAGGCACAATGTAACATTGGAGTAAATGAAGATTTGTTTAATGCTTCACTTACTTCCTGGAAAAATGATTGGTTGCTTGATCAGGAGCAACCTGTCACATGACTCATAGAAAAGATTTTTTTGAAGATTTCACTGACAATGTTGATGGAGCAATATACTTTGCAGATCAATCAAAAATCAAGCCATCAGGGCTTGGCACAATCAGGCTTAAACTATCTGGTCTTCCAGACTTTCTTCTGGATCATGTTCTATATCTCCCACAACTCAAGAGAAACTTGCTGTCCTTGGTCCACATCTGCCAGCAAGGTAACTCCATTCATATGCTTGATGGCAAGTTTGAGGTAAGAAAAGCATCTGATCACTCACTTGTCATGAGGGGAATAGAAGAAGAAAGGCTTCTCAAACTGCAAGGAACGTCTGCTCATGCACAACATTTCTCATACAATTCTCATCATGAAGAAGGTACACTTCCATCAATTTTATTATGGCATGCTAGATTTGGACATTTCAATTATGACAGTCTCCGCTTATTGAAGAAAAATGGTGTTGCTGGTTTGCCTACAATTCCTAGAAAACTTAAGCAATGTGATGCTTGCATTCTAGGAAAGCATAGCAAATAGTCTTTTCATGATTTGCATTCAAGAGCACATAGGAAACTTGAACTCATTCATTCAGATTTATGTGGTCCAATGCCTGTTTCTTCTGCAAATGGAAATACATATATCATGACGTTTATTGATGACTACACCAAAAGGTGTTAGGTTTATTTATTGAAGAACAAATCTGATGCTTTCCAAGCATTCAAGAATTTTCATAAATGGATTGAAAATGATGCACAATCTCATATTGGATCTATTCGCACTGATAATGGAAAAGAATATACATCAAATGAATTTGAAACTATCTTCGACAACATGGGATCAAACATCAAACAACTGTGCCTTATAATCCCCAACAGAATGGTGTAGCTGAAAGAATGAATAGAACAATCTTGAATATGGTACGATCCATGCTTTTCTTCAAAAATGTAAAGATAATGTTTTGGGCTGATGCTATTCTATGTGCTGCATATATAAAGAATAGATGTCCTTCTAATGCTATAAGAAACAAGACTCCTTATGAATTGTGGTATGGACATGTTCCTTCGGTAAAACATCTTAGGGTCTTTGGTTCCACCTATTATGCTTTGATACCAAAGGTACATAGAAACAAACTTGGTGCTAGAAGTCTTAAGTGTATCTTTCTAGGGTATTCAAATACCTCCAAAGCATACCGCCTCTATGATGAAGTAAATAAAAAGTTTGTTGTATCTAGAGATGTAATTTTTCTTGAATCATCCAAATCTGACAATGTTGTTGAGCGGCAACTTGATCGCTTGGATAGATTCGCAAAACGAAATCATTTCAAGAATTTGATAGTCAGATTCCACATCTTGAAGGGGGGATTCCTATTCTAGATCAACATGTGGAATCTTCTTCTGAAGAACACTCTCCCCCGACTGAAACTCCAACAATGGATGACAGGAGAATGCTTTAAAGTGATTGTAATTGATAGAATTGGGAGACTCAATCTTGATTCAGTCCCAACTCAATCAACAGAGTAGCCTGGACCATCTCAGAAAGGTCCCCCAAAGTGGCTGACAAAGACACTTGAAATTGTTCATCCTTGATGAAATTGGAAAAACAGGGACCAGAAATTCAAACCGACAAATGGAGGTGATGTAGATGACTCTAATTCACCTATTGATATGGATGTTTCTTATGATTGTGAATTGAACTTGTCTACAGATTTTGAACCAACTTCCTTTAAAGAAGCTGCTTCTCATGATGGATGGAAAGAAGCAATGCAAAAGGAGTATGATGCCCTCATAAAGAACGACACTTGGAAGCTGGTTGATCCTCCATTTGGAACCAAACCAATTTGGTGCAAGTGGGTCTACAAGAACAAGTACAAAGCTGATGGCTCACTTGACAAGCACAAAGCTAGGCTTGTGGCAAAAGGTTTTGCACAGAAGGAGGGGTCGATTATGAGGAAACTTTTGCTCCCACAGCAAAATGGGCCACCATCCGGACACTCTTTGCACTAACAGATTTAGAAACGGTTGGAAAGTCCATCATGGATGTAAAAACTGCTCTTGAATGGAGATCTAAAAGAAATGTTTTTTATGTCCCAAGCCTGAAGGATTTGCTTGTGAAAGGACATGAAACATAAAGTATGCAAACCTTGTGAATCCTTGTATGGGCCTCAACAGCACCACGACCCTGGTATGAAAAAACTAACTGAGCATCTTCTGAAAAACTCAACTTCAATCATTTTGATCTTGATGAATGCAACTTTATTTGTCAAGAAAAGTTTGCAAATTTAGTTGTATATCTTGTGTAATATTGTAGATGATCTTTAATGACAGGGGAACAATGAAAGCTACATTGCATCCATAAAGAAGGAATTAGGGAAAAGTTTTGAAATCACTGATTTGGGCTATGTTCATTACTATCTTGGCATTGAAGTAACCCAACATCCAAATCCATATTTCTTTCTCAAAAGAAATACATTGGAGATTTGTTAAACAGATTTGGCATGACAGAGTGCAATTCTCTTTCTACTCCAATGGAACAAAACTTAAAGCTCACATCTATTTAAGGAAAGGAATTTGAGGATGCAACAAAGTATAGACAGCTTGTAGGAAGTCTCATCTACCTCACTACTACCAGACCAGACATTTCATTTGCTGTTGGAATCCTCTTCAGGTTTATGCCAAAGTCTTGTGAGGAGCATTGGTCAGTTGCAAAAAGAGTTCTAAGGTACTTGAAGGGAACTCAAGACCTTGGAATCAAGTATACATAGGTGTACAACTTTAGCTTGATTGGATACTCTGATTCAGACTTCGATGGAGACAAAGAAACTGGAGTATCTACTTTAGGATATGCTATGATTCTTGGATCAGGAGCTGTCTCTTGGAGATCACGCAAACAATTAGTTCCGGCAGATTCCACAACAGAAGCAGAATACGTGGTAGCAGCTGAAGCAATGAAAGAAATTGTGTGGTTCAGGAAAATTCCTGAAGATTTGCAGGTAAAACAAGTACAATCAACTCCACTCATGATTGACAACACCTCTGCAATAAAGTTGGCCAAGAACCCAAAGTTCCATGATCGTACAAAGCACATCAATACCAAATATCATCTGATCCGACATCATGTTGAGGCCAAAACAATCCATCTTCGTCATTGTTCCACAAATGAGAAAATTGCATACATGTTCACCAAAGTGCTTGGAAGAGAAAAGCTTGAAAGATTCAGAACGATGCTTGGACTCACCAACATCCCTTCAGATTAAGGGGGGGAATGTTGACACCTAATCTTCTAGAATGTGAACAGTCATCAAGAAGATGAACTGATCAGCCACATTCATGTGTATATAACAATAGCTACCTAATGAAATAATCGTATTAGTTTTTCTGGAGTTACTCCTGGCCTGACATAATATAGTTTCACTCTACAAGTAATGTGGGAGACATGTGGTGCATTCTTAACTTTAAATGTTAGAGGAAATTGGTTACAACGAATGGAGTATTGCACCTTTGAAATTTTTTTCGGAAGACGTGGAATTATTGTAAGCAATTTGTATGACATAAATGTCATACGGTCCATCAAACTGTGCATAACTTTCAAGAGGTGGTGATATGATATATTAATAAATATTTGATTTTAAAAATTTTCATTTATGTGTCTCGTCTTGGCTCTCTATCTGGAAAAGATTGAATCTAGTTGTATTTTTTTTATTGTGTATCAGTCGAGTAATGAAGCCAAAGATTCATAAAATCAGTTGATAAAAGATCAATTGATTGAGGAATGCACCAATGTACCAAGTGGTTTCTAATTAAACTACCCAGATAAAGTGTTGAAGTTTGTAGGAAGTGATTCATTGTACGAGGGCCTTGATTTATCTGCCATCAAGGATATGAAACATGTAAGAAGATGTGAAGTGCAATAGAGAAGAGAGTAAATATGCAATAAATGTAGGGTGGTTGATCTAATAGAAGGCATTAAGGAATGTAAAAACTAGTTAACTCATATATGGGTGACATCATAGAAGGATTAGGAACCAAAATCAGGTTGAAATTCTTTTGAACATATTGATGACACAACAATTTTACTTGCAACACTAACTAAAAAAGTGGATCATAGACCAAAATGTAATACTTTTTCAAAGGTGTATTATCAATGAGAGACGAGTGGATTTTCCCAATCTTGATAGAAGGTGTGAACATTTGTCATGTTCAAGAGAAACTTACAGCCATAGAGATTATATAAATATTCCTTTCCCAAATGTTCCCCACCATTTATGGCAAGTAGCACTTTATTTTTACAGGACCTTGGGGAGGATAACATATGCTTGAAGTCAGCTCATCCTTCAGATGAGTCTTTCATATTATTTTTTCAAAACCCTAAGAAGGAGTGTTTCAATTCCAATTTATAGATGGGTCCTTCGTTGTTTATGTTTTATGGGTCTAATGAAGGAGCAACTCCATATCTTTTCATTTTTAGAGAGTTTGAAAATAAATAAAAAGGAAACTCCAAGGTGATGTGACGTAGGAGCATTCAACTCAAGAAAAATCATTGTATTTCTGGAGAGAAAGGGGTTCTTGTGGGTGATTTTAATGAGAATAGGAATTAATTAAGTATTGTGAGGCATATTTGTAAATGTTCTCAAATGTTGGAGATCATGAGAGATTTAAGATAGTTGAAATATTTGAGAATGAGTTGTAAATCTTAGATGAGGAGTTGGTTTCATGATTTGCAGATTAAAGAGGATCCTTAGGGATAAAGATGAGATTTTAGGATTTTTTTTGAGAAGTTTATGGATCTAAACCAGGAGTTGGTTATAGAATGTTTTTGTATAAATTTAAGCCTAAAAAGCATATAAAGGGGTTAGCTAGTTAGTTGGTTAGTCAGTCAGGTCGAGAGTTAGATAGGTTTGATTGTAAGCCTATGGGCATGTAGGAAAACAAAAGCCACTAATTAGAAAATCAGCCTAGAAAGGGGGAGAGTCTCATTTTGTAATCATTTGGTTATATATATATTAAAATATTAATATATAGAGGAGAGAGAGAGAGAGGGGAGAGAGAGAGAGAGAGAGAGAGAGAGAGAAACCCTGAAGAAACCTAAACCATAGAAGCATTGAGAAATGGGATAAAAACGAAGTAGATGAAGCACAATGAAATGAGGTCACAATGTACAGAGGTCGTTGGATCTAGGAGATCAAAGAATGAGGTTGAAGATGATGGGCATTCAAAATTAATTCGTGTAGCATAAAGTAAAAAAAATGAAAGATAGAAATTAAACTTAAGTGTTATTCAAGGAAGAAAAGTGATTTCATTAGTGAAGTTGTTTATCGGGTGTAGAATAGTGGTAAGCTGTATTTTGAAATTCTTAGTGATTCCATTAATTGACTGACATGTAGCACTCAGGTGGAGAGAGAAAACCACTTTATCAGGTGGGTAAACATTGCGCAAGATTCTCGTTCGATATCATTGTTAACTGTTGGACCAAATGTGCCTTGATCAATGGCGGAGGATCGCTGATTAGTTTTGTTGATAGGGTGAAGCAACAACCATTGGCTTGAAAGCTAAGATCAATGGTGGAGACTTAGCAAGATAATGCTTTTGGAAAAAACGGATGGGATGAAGGTTTATTCAATGGACTTAAACCCTCATTGAGTTACGACAATCAAGACTATCCATTTATTGATGGATCAGATGGTAATCACATAGAAAAGTGCTCGCCTGTTAATATTCTGAGTGGACTTGATGTATTTATTAATGAAAGCTAAACTTGTCTGAGTTCTAGAGGATGAATGGAGATTGCACGATAGCCATTGATATGGTGGAGTGAAATCAACAGTGGAGGATTGAACGATAAAGGTGAGCATCGATGTATGTGTAAGGTGGTAGAAACGTAAGATTAAATGTGTTTTATGTGTATTTCTGTTATATGGGTTATAATAGAAATAAAGTGGGTTAATGAATTATGGTTTAAGTGGGGTGTAACAAAATCTAACCATGTTATGGTTAAGATGAGGGGACGTTAAGAATTAACAAAGGTTAAAGAGGGTATAATAAAGTTCAACTGGAAAGGTTGTCTAAAGTTTAGACTTTGGGATAGTGAAATATAATGTTTCCACATGAGATTTAAATTAAGAAGCCTTAAGCCTTTATTTATGAAGGTTTTCACCATGGATTAGGTGATTAAGGCCTGGGATCAGTGACACGCAATTTTATTTTCATAATGTGGGTATTGTCAGCTTAGGTTGCCACCATTTGGTATCAGAATAGAATTGTGGTTGAAATAATGGATATCAGAACAAAATAAGCAGATTTTGTGTTATGTTTTAAAAATCTATATGAAGGAAATGGAAGATCATATCATTAGAATCTGACAAGTAGAAGGCATGACATAAGATGAGAGTAAGTGATACTCTTAAGAAGAGATTGCAGAAGCATAAAGAAAACATATTGATGTTTGTTTTCCTAAGGAAAATGGGTATTTACTCAAATGTGAATAGTGGATGGAGACTGCTTCTGAAATCATGCAGGTATTGTTTTATTTAACTCTAGTTTGAGTTGTGTAGGTTAAAGATAGAGTAAATATGGTTAGAAGCAGACAAACAAGGAAAGCTATATATGTTCTAAAGAACAAAGTGAATGAAAGACTAGATAAACAGGTGGAAGTGAACCTAAATAATCCAACTGAAGGTTAGACAAAAAGGACAAGGGTGTTCTTAGAAGGAAGTTGAACAGTAAGCTTTTGAAAGCTAGAAATGATTTTTTGTTTAATTATCATTGATATGCAGGTAACAATAATTAATGAAGCATCTCAGAAAGAAGATCGTCATGAAGAGAAGTGATGAGAGAAGCCAGTAAAGGTCTCTAAGAGAGAGTGGCATAACCTAGTATTTCATTTGTGTTTGAAATACGAGGACAGTTATGTTCTGAAAAGTGTAGATGAGTTGAAGTCTAGAGCCTCGAGTGCTCATATTGTATTTTTAACCCCGTACAAAAATTACTTACATATGATTTCTAAAACACATAAAATAAAAAATGCGAGGGCATAACACATAAAACACATACACACAGAGAGCTTCCCCATGGATCCCAAAACCAGGACTACCAACTTGATTTTTTTCATTATTTCTATCAATGTTACAATACATATTTATACTTGTCGAAGCATCCAATACCATGGACCAAAAAACTATTGCGTCTGAAACCAAGGACCAAAAACCATCGTGTCCAAAACCATGTGTGAAAAATCATGCACAAAACCATAGGTAGGTCCACCCATATAGTGGGGTTACTTGCACCCCTCAAACCACCTGTGACTCCCCCTGCTACGCAATCGATGCAATGAAGGGGGGGCTCCACCCCCGTTATAACCTCCTGGTTAACTATGTGGGCTAGTCGTGGAAAGAATATAACACAACCCAACATTCTCCCACTTGTTGTTTTATTTCCATTAGGGGCCAAAAGAGAGCTTAGTTACTTATCCAACCTTGTAATGCCCATTGTTTTTCTACACCAAGAGAACTTCTCAGAGCTCACAGATTTTTCAATGCATCTGTAGTGGGGTTACGTGGGGTTACTTGCACCCCTCAAACCACCTGTGACTCCCCCCGCTACGCAATCAATGCAACGAAGGGGGGGATCCACCCCCCTTATAACCTCCTGGTTAACTATGTGGGCTAGTCGTGGAAATAATATAACACAAGCCAACATTCTCCCACTTGTTGTTTTATTTCCATTAGGGGCCA
>APFE031158251.1:4821-42286 GCA_000404065.3 Pinus taeda | reverse complement strand
CAATAGACCTTCTCTCTCTCAGGATTCCGGCAGCATAACCTCCCTATGCTTCAAGACTCTTACTATCACTCGAGACAAGCATAATCACAACTAGCATTACTCCAGAACTAGCTTGTCTAATGCATGAGGACAGACTTTTATAAATGGAGAAGGGAGGAAGATTCAATGCACCAGGACGCCCATTGTGGATCGACATTATCTGCGAAAATCTACTGAGGATAGATGATGACTCTCGACCTCTATCAGATGGATTTTTTCCCTCAAAAGACTTCATGATCTGAAAGGAAAAAACATATGGGTGCGCGTTTGCCAAAAATCATTACCAAACTTAGTTGGTGCGAGTGTTGTTCTAGGACAGAGCGCCAATGGGTGCGCCCCTTTTTGAGGATCTCAGTGATTGGCGCGGATAAGACACTGTGTACCTGCGCCAATGGAAAAAAGGGCACTTTTCAGGGATAATTTGCAGAAGGCGTCTTCAGGGAACATGAAGTACATACTCAGGGGAACATAATGCAAGTGTTTTTAGGCTATGTCACTGCTCACAGGTCCCGGAATGTATCCTCCGATGTACGAAAACAGGGGTAACAGGGACGGTGACCAATGGTGACAAATTACTGTGTAACATGTTGGCATTCCCTATAGTTATTAGCATGCCCTAGAAATCCTTGGCATAATATTGCATTGACAAACATTAGCACTTCACACACATTGGCACTTGGCATGTATTGGAACATATTATTAGTGTGCCTAGCATGGCCCTTTTGAAAAAGATAAAGTATTGAATTATTAACCCTCTTATGTGTTCATTTCCTTCCATTTTAGCTTGGTTATTCCTTTTGTTGCCTTGAAACTCCTTGATGCATATTGGCATACTCTGGCAGCGTGCACATCCTAGCATGTCTTAGCACCTGGCATGCCTTGGAACTATTTGGCACATATTAGCACACCCCGGAACTACCTAGCACACTCTAGCACTTCTGGACATTCCCTGATATTCCCTAGCATGCCTTATCCATGCATAGCATACATTGTCACTTCCTCCTTGGCATGACAACTAGCACTGATTGACACTCCCCGACACACCCTCATATTCATTCACTTCCATGCATTTTTACCTAGTTCTCCCTTGTTTTGTCCTAGTACTCCCTAACACTCCTAAGCATGCATTGGCACTCTCTAGCACGCCTTAGAACTCATAAGTGAAGAATGCAACTTGTAAACAATGTTACCAGACTCAAAATAGACAATAAATCGATGAGGCAAAAGAGCTAAGAGTTTTAATCGGATTGGGGAAAAAAGGGGAAAAAATCAATGAACTCAATAAATCAAAATATACACATATTTTGAATTAAAAAAAAAAAAAAACATTTTTCATTGATATTCAGTAAAGCCATGTCCAAACAATTCATAATATCAATAGATGTCCAAAATATCATGAATGAATAAGCATCTGATATATGTTATGAGTCCAAACATGATCCAAAGTACTGAGTCATGACTCCCAACTAGTGACTATATAGAACTAGAAGCAACTACTTCTAAAATATTACAAAAAACTGCATACTAATTAGAAAAAAATCAGTAACGAAGAGTCTAAGACTCTTAAGGGTGAGAACTAGAAGCGATTCCTTCCACTCCTTTGATTTATTGACTCTCAAAGTTCTTCAAGTTGTGTAGGCTTAAAAGAGGAGCCTCCTCTAATTGGACCCAATCTGTTGCATTTGTATTTTGCAAATCTATCTCTTCAAGGTCTATGGGTGAATGATCCAAACCTATCATTATCATTAGAGATTGAAATGCGAATTTAAGTTTGACTTTGAACTTTAAAGTTTAAACTTTAAATTGCAAATCACATTATGAAACCTTCAAATTCAAGCTCTCACCTAGTATTTTCTTTTTGCGTAGTCATAGATTGTAATGGAAAAATACAAGGTCATTTAAGCGCTTTTGTGTCAATCGGTTGCACTTCTTAGAATGCATTTTCTCAAACATGCTACAGTTGCACTCACAACATGAAGCACGTCACGATTGGTTTAAGATTCGAATGGAGAATCTCTTCAAATCTGGCATATCACTACAAATGTTTTGCCACCAAAGACCTAGCAAGTGGCAAGGGTTTGTGAGTAGATGTACTAAATACTAAATAGTAAAAACTTAAAAAGACAAAAAAATTTAATAAAAAATTTAACATACTAAATAAAATTTAAACAAATTTAATGAATTGATGAAGCATTCAAGCCTCAAAGGGTACCTAACAACATCTTATACCTTTCTCGTATAACACTAGTATAGGCAAATAATTTAACTGGTGCTCTATATTCCTATAGTTGGGAAAAGACATGACTTTGAAATTCTGGATCAGGGAAGCACCTTTCCATGCATGTCATAATTCCTCTACGAACCTCACCATCCTCATTAAATTTTCACTTATCATAAAAATACTGTGGGTTTGCGAAGTGCCTAGCAGCATGTAAGGGGGAATGCAATTTCCTATCCCAACGTGCATCAATAATGTCCCAAAGAGGCATATACTTTGCCTCCTCATCCCCATATCTTCTTTTTATGGCCTCCTTTATGAGATCCATCACCTCATAAATGTAACCCATAGCGGGTTTGTCACCACCAACCATCTTGAAAGTTCAAGCTATCAAATTTAAATAAATATGAAACATTGAAAATAAAATGAGCTTGAAATGAAATTTAAAACATGAAAAAGTTAAAAGACTCGAAGTACTTGAGAACTCTAACAAGGGACTCCATCATAGCCATAATCTCTTTGACATCTTTCCAGAAACCGTCATTAAACACAAGTGCAACAACTTCAATGCCTTCAAGCGTCTTGGAATGTTTAGATTCCATCCACTAAGGTCCCAAGAACATCCTCTTCAGATTTATCTTTTGGTCAACCACAAATTGCAAATATATGAAATTTGTTGCAAATCTAGTCACTGCAGGTCGAACAATTTCTTTACCTCAACGTATTTTCTCATGGTGTTTAGGACAATAATGTGTTTGTATAGGTATTTGGTTATGGATTTTTCCTTATCCACAACCTCATGTATCTAATGAAGCTTACTAATGTCCTCAAGAATTAAATCTATGCAATGGGCAACATAATAGGTCCAAAAAATAGTGGGGTGCCTAATCTAAAAAAGTCTACCAGCAACCATATAATTAGTTGCATTGTCAGTGACAATTTGTACAAAATGTTCTTGTCCCACTTCTTGAGCGACTTCCTCCATCATTTCAAAAATAAGTTGTGCAGTATTAACTTTGTTTGAGGCATCCACTGATTTGAGAAAAATTGTACCTACTGGACAAGATACAAGGAGATTTATTAAAGTTCTATTCCTTTGATCTTTCCATCCATCACTCATGACGGTGCACCCTCTTTCTACCCATGATGAAAAAAACTTAGATAGCACAAGCATGACACCTTCAACACTTTCTAGTAGCAAATTTATCCTAATGCTCGCTGATGAAGGGGCTTTGAACCCTGGACTTGAAACAACAACTACATCAATCATAGCTTGCCAATAAGGACTTATGGCACAATGGAAAGGTATGTCAGAATAGTACCAAAAGTTAGCAATGGCCTTCCTTGCCTAACTTATACGGATATTTTTTTTCCAACCAGTGGTATCCAAGGTAGGTTGGGAAACAGGTTTTGTGCAGGGAGAAAAAAGGTGTTTATGTTTAGAAATCTAATGTTGAATGCAGGAGGATTCATTTGGCCTTGAGTTTGACTTGGACTTGGAGGCATGTGTGGGAAACTTGGGAACTGCATTGAGGATTTAACAGAGGGAGATGACAATGGGGTAGTGGAAGAAAAATTTTCAACTCTAGGAGTTCCTATTTATTTTTTTTGGTTTTCTTTCTTGGCATTATGCTGACTCAACATATCAATCGCTAAGGTTGCTTGGTGTTTGACATTTTCATCAACATTTTTGCAGAGACCTATATCATGGCCGGGTATTTGTGAAAGGTGGTACTTGAATCTATAAATGCCTCCACTACATTTCGCTTTGCAAAATTTACAAAGGAGCTTGGGGTCTCCAAGAATCTTGTCACAATAAGCCCAAGCAAAGTCCTTCTCCCTCGGCATTGTTGTTGTTTTGGGCTTGTGTTTAAATTGTGGCTTCGGTTTAGATTTGGAGTTGTGCCTTCTATTTAATTTGGTTCCTGTAAAAGATAATTAAAAATTAAAATTAAAAATATCATATATAACTTCGCAAAAAGGAGGGTTGGTTTTAAAGGATATGAGGTTTTGTTAAGATCAAAGAGGAGTGTGTCCAGAAACAAAATCACATTTCGACCTAATATATCATTATGACCTTGAAACACAATAAGGTATATATGAGGAAATGCTACCTAAAGGAAATATTATCAACATATATTGCATTGTAATCTTGAAGTTGCAAGTTCGTTTAGCATAAGACAACTAAACCAAGACATCAATAATAGATTCTGGAAGAACAAAAATACCTAAAGTTGTGAATGCATGGTTAAAGCCTTTGGAGCTGGCAAGACATCGACCAAGGAAGGAATGCTTGATGACTTGGCTAGTGGTTGGTATGAAACCATTTCTTAGTGCATTTTAAAAATCTATTTAAGCCCCATTTATAGGGTTCAAAAGTCATAGTAAAAGGAATATGCCAAACATTCGATTACTAAACAATGAAACTTGAAACTTGCCATTGAAAATGACATTGAAACTTCAATATAGTAATATACCTATTATTTAAGCCAAGTGCCAAACATACCTCGATTGTTGAATAGTGAAGCGACAAAGCTTGAAGGTAACACACGATGAAGGTGACACACGACTGCCCGAGGGTTGTTATGGAGTATGGATAGAGCACATGCTAGTGACTGCCCGATATGGAGTCTAGACTTAGGCTCACGTTGGCGGCTCCCCGATATGGAGTCTAGATTGTGTAATAGTGAGTAGTGATTGATTACTGAAGGTATCTATGTATGAGTTACGGGCCTAAGAAATGAGAAATAAATTTTGGAACGACCGACATTTAGTTTTTAGAGATGAGGCATACCTAAACTTGAAAAACTCGTGCTCATCGAGTCAAGGCCAAAAATCAAATAAATCGAAATCAATCTAAGGAATCTACTTTAATCGGGAAGTCACAATTCAAACTTGCATTGACCATGAGTTAAACTTGGTCAATGTGAGTTTGACTTGCAAAGAGTTGGACAAGATCCTTTGGAGAGTGAGTAGATTCCGAATCGTGATTAATCACAATTGATCGATGAGTCCTATTTCATTATTTGTAAATGAAATCCGAACAGAATATAGGAGATCTTACAATTGAAACTAATTGTAAATTTTCTAAATTGAAATTAGCCCATCGACATCGTTTCTATTTGCGGTTGGGCACGTCAATGGAAGAGATTCATTTTAAATCAGGTTCATGGAGAAAATATTTTATGGAAGATGTTTGTTTTATGTCAATGAAGACATAGTAATATCTTTTATTAAATTTGAATAACAACAGTATCTACTCTGTATCTCCCATATCTCATTATTTTTATCTCCTATAACTCATACATAAAGTGGGGTAATAGTGGACATATACCATCAAGCTCCACTCCTTTTAATCCAAAGTTCTACATGAAAACCTTTGTGTCCCTTGCACCACAAAGCCTTAATTATAGAGTGTGGATCTAACACCTACCTCTGCATGAGAAAAGCTACATATACCTTTTGACTTGGTTTTTTCACCTTTTGTCCATTATTTATGTGGAGTCTAGGAAAACAAGCTCCACATACTTTTTTTCCATACCTCTATGTGAGTGTAACTTTGCACATTTCTTTGCTTCAACCAATATCAAAAGAATTTGTGAGCTTCTTTCAAGGCATGAATACACGCTTCAATCATGGAAATTAGCAAAGTTTCTAAAGCAAAAAATAACCATGGAGTTAACCTTTGCCATTTCAAATATGTTAGGATTCTATTGAGAGTTTTTTAGAGATAATGATTAACTGACCCTCTACTTTTCCCTTTTTATTAATATAAATTGCATCTCTTATTACATTTCTAATCAAGATATTTACATCAAATACTAGATCAAAGGGCCAAGGACTTTTCATAAATGCTTCCTTGTCTAGCAGAAGAATAAATGGTCAACATTTCAGCTTGGCTCCAATTTCTTGGGAATTAATAGTTTTTTTGAAAAATGACTACTCTTGTTTGAATCTAGAACTATGTTTAAGCTTTGAAAATGGATTTTCGTCCAAATTTATCTTGGAAAGGTCCTTATTAAAGGCTTCTCTATATCTCCTCCACTAGAATGAATGGCTTGTATGTTGAAAAGTATTGTATAGCTCCCTTCTGAAAATCCTGATCATCCCATTGTCACCAAGAGCTCCTCCTTTTCCCCAAATTGGACCCAAAACAACATTGAGTACTTAATTATGATCCAACCTGAGAAATTTTGATTGAAATTGCAACTCAAGAGCTATTCAATTTAAAGTGTGCTAATAGGATTCATCATTCTTTCATTGAATAAGTATACTATTTTTGAATTTTTCATTTGTGCTTGTAGTATGTGGTACTGACCTTGTTTCACGTGAAAGGGTTTTTATTCTTGGACTATGATAATGCTAGTAATATTTAGGCCTTTTGTAGTATTTGTACCCCATGATCATTTTTGCAAGATGTATGTCTTGTGCGGAAAGAAATAATCATTTAGTTATTACCTCCTAAACTAAAGCATTGTTTCTTTTATTAGGTGCCATGTAACGTCCTCTACAAATTAAGGATGAATAGGACGTAATATCCTATCCATCCCCATAGGCTATAGTCCTCCATAAAGGGGGAAAAACCCGGTCACAGGGGATTTGAGGGTGCAGGTAACCCCCCTCTATGGGGTTCGGGATAGCACCCCAGAAAATTTTGTTTTCTGGACCCTATATTAGGTTGGGCGGACCTACCTATGGCTTTTTGCATGTTTTTCGCACATGGTTTTGGACGCGATGGTTTTCGGTCCATGGTATTGGATGCTTCGACATGTATAAATATGTATTGTAACATTGAAAGGAACATAATGAAAAATCAAGATGGTAGTCCCAGTTTTGGGATCTAGGGGAAAATATCTGTGTATATGTGTTTTTATGTGTTATACTCTCGCATTATTTATTTTCTATGTTTTAGAATTCAAATGCAGGTAATTTCTGTATGGGGTTAAAACCTACAAGGACTTGCTTTCATATTTCTTGTATCCTCCTACACTATGGATGGATGGGTAATGCCTTCAAAGATTTGAACACGAGTGAGAAAAAAATAAGATTATCTCATTCTTAATTATTTAATATCTCACTTTTTAAAGATAACTCATTTTTTTGTTAGATTTATTTTACAATCTAGTGACTATTGAGTATATAATTTTGTGAATGTTTTTTTATAGAAAATTTAGATAAATTAATTTGTAACACACATATGTATGATTTTCATGTTTTTCAATATTTAACATATTTGAATTTAAGATATATTTATATTAATATATATGCAAATAATGTTATGTAATTTTAAGTATTTACTTATTACATTTTAGTATCTTAACATTTATCCTAATATATTTGGGTAATCTCAACGGTGAGTCCTCTCTAAATTGGGCTCTTGTTCAAGAGTTAAAGGCTAGGTTGCGCTTTATTTTCCACATAACTATGGTTTAGTTTCCAACCTTTGTTTTCTTCATAATGATGATTAAGTTTTGGTTTCAACCTTAACTCATGTAATGTAAATATTTTGTTTGTCATGATGATTAAGTTTTGGTTTCAACCTTAACTCATGTAGTGTTTTAAATAGTTTGTTTGTCTCCAAACTAGGCTAGTGTAAAGGGAGTGAGCACTTTGAATTTGTTCCTTTGTCAAGTTGGGTTTTATCTTCCTTCTTAGTGGGGTTTGTTTGGTCATTGATGTTCTTAAATTGCAAGCATAAATTATCAACCGGAGTTGGTAAACTCATGAAGTGCAGGTGCACTATATATACTAGAAGCCTATTCTTTCATTTAGTAAGATGATGGTTATGTTTGCTTTAAGATTTTCGTTGTTATCTAGATTTCTAATAGAGTTATATTTCTACAAATTAATACATGTAAGTTAAGCTACTGTTAGAATAAATGGGAGTTAAGCTATTGTTAGATTAATCTATCAAATCATATCTATTTGAGTATCATTCTAAAATGTCCTAAGTTATTCATCCTAAAATTATGAATCTATATAAACACCTTGTTGCTATGAAATGGAGTATTGGAATTCAAACAAAAGTTTGGCTACGAAATATATATACAAATTCTAATCTTAAAGAGAATGAAAGAAATCTCTAATTACAAACTGTAGAGTGATACAAATTCTAATTCTAAAAAGCATGAAAAGACTAACTGTAATGAAGTGAAAAATGTTGAAGGACTAAACTATTAAACAATTGTAAGCATAAATGAAATACAAAATGGTAAACGAGATAACTGAGTTATACAAAATAATGAAAATAGCGAAGTAACTAAACTAGAATGCAGTGATAACATCAAGAAATTGAATGAAAATAGTCATAAAGCAACGAAATGAAAATAAACTAAAAGCCTTGATTGTCTGCAGGGGCCCTCCACATCCAGTAGGTATGATTCACATGCACATACGTATCGAATCACAGAAAGGAAACTTTAAATTAAGATAAGAATGAAGGTCCGTTTCACAATTCTTCAACAATTAACTATTACGTCCTCCTTGATATCATTTACAGAGGATACATATTTATATAAAATGTGTGCTCAACAGTTTGAGACTTTTACGCCTACAAGTCTATTGTTCAATCCTTATTCAAATTTAAAACCAAACAGAAAATCATAATTTCACCGATTTTCTATTTGGAAAGAAAATTGAAGAAATGTGATACACTCGAAATTTTGCTGCTACATGTTTGACCCGTGTCTTTGAACACGTTTCTTTGTGATTCCTTCGATGAATTGGCTTGAGTGAATAGGAGGAGATCCATGAGGGGGTCGATCCTCAACTACCCATGTGCTTAGTTGCTTCATTGGTGCACTAGAACCCCGCGAACCATGGAGGTAGCTGCAAAATCATGTTAATTCCATACCTAATGCAATCTTTAACATAGCAATAAGGAACATTAATGAATTTTAGAAATAATACATGTAAGAGTTGTTAGCTTATCAAAATTTATGATTTACTGCCTTTATTGAGTTGATAATGATGATGAAAAAGAGGAAAATGGAGGAAAAAGGGTGTCAAAACAAAACAATTATGGAACTCTACATTCCCCCACACTGAAGATTTTGTATATCCTCATACAAATAGCAAAATTGATATCTTGAACTACTGCATTTTCTTGGACACTTCTGCCAATACATCTAACTTCATATTTTTCACTTTGTTTCCAATAATTGCCTTGGTTTCCTCATGAAGATATTTTATTTCAATTTTATAACATGTTTTTGTAAAGCCTTGTTTTTCTTCTTCATTTTCTTGTTCTTATTAAACCACAGACTTAGATGTAAGAGGAGGTTATCACTCTTAGCTATTTGAATTTTGTTATGTTCTTTTAAATCTTGACTTTCATTTTTAATGTGCTTTTTTAATGTCTCCATTTCGAAGATTTCCTATTTCAATATATTGACTACTAGAGGTTCTTGTGACTCATTAAAATGATTTTCTTCTTCCTCCCGTGTCCCTTTTTTCCAGGGACTCAATATAATCATAGATCTCTTGCTACATTGGATCAATCTCTAGCATTATTTTCCTTGGACTTTGAGGAGGCGAGGCGACAGTTGGTGATGAAACCCTCAATGATGAAACTCTTGGTGATGAAACCCTTGGATATGAAACCCTTGGAGTTAATGAATATTCTTCTTCTGCCTCTGAGTTTTCTTCTATTTCTATACTAACATGCCTTGTGCATTTTGAGGGTAGTCCTTTTGCTATTGAGTTTGGTACTCCTTAAACCTATGATAGGGGTCTTTTGAGTTTTCTTCCTTTCTATTTTAGGCTTCTCTTCTTGTGGTGAAATATTTGTTTCTTTCCTAGCTTTCTTTATTCTAACATTTCTTTTGTTTATTTTATCTAAAACTTCTGCAAGAAGGATGTAATCTTTTGATAGTTTCTGTGGCTATTGTGGTTCTTGTTCGTGAGTATTATCAATTTTTTTTCCTTCCCCTCTTAGGTCTGCTACTATTTGGTTGCCCATGAGTTTCTTCCTAAAAGTGATTTCTTACTAAAAATCTCTCCTAATTATCACCTATGTTTTGGAGATGAAATTCAACAAGTATTTTGACTAGACCATGGTGATACATTGTGTTATCTATAAACTCAATTCTCCTCTAAACATTTCTTGACATCTTTCTAAGACTATTCAACAAGAAATACGGAATGTTTATTTCATTTTCTTCAAGAAAATTCATTAGGAGTAAAATATGATAGAAAAACATACATCCAAATCTTCCTTCATCGATAACTAAGTTTTGGATTATTAGAAGTAGGTTCCTCCACTTACTTTTCAATATTGTGCTTGGGATGCCCTTCTTGAAAATGGTGGTGTGCATGCTTGGTTTCTTAAGGAAAACCTTCCAGTCTTCTATTTCAATACCTCTATTCTTGAACCATTTCTCTCCAATCCGTGGAAATCCAGTGGCTTCAGCTATAAATGACTTTGTCACTGTGAATTTGATATCCCCTATCTCCACTTCGACTCCATCAAAGTCCCTGGGGAAGGATTTGATCACTTCTCTATGGAAGCCATCTAATTTCTCTACAAATTATGGCCACTATGCTTTCTGAAATAATTCTTTTGTCTCTGGATAACCCTCCAAAAATTTCTTCCCTATTGGCTCTGTTATGACTATCACACCCATGGCCGAGAAGCTTTGTTTCAAAACTATTTTTTTTGACAAGGTAGGATGGCTTGGTAGGGTTTTTAGAGTGGAGAGGCCGAGAGTGTGAGTGATGTAACAATGAGAGCATAGGTAGTGAGGGTTTAAGGAAATGCAGTAGAATCTAACCGTTAATATCATTTATGCTTATATTTTGGATAGTTGATTCAATGGGTTGGGATATGAGTTATGCTGATTGGAAGTGAATGGCTGATTTATGCAAGATTTGATATGACAGGACCAACTATTTGCAATAATGATTTTGATTTTCGATAGTACTATGTATTACAATTCATATATGTAATGTTTTGATCCCTATTATTAAATTAAAGAAGTGCATAACTTTGATTTATTTTCTTTCTAACCTTTGGTTTCCTTTTATGTTGTCTTTAGGTACTTTGCAGTGGAGGGAGTCACTCATTCCTTTAATCATATGATCAAAGATGTCTATCAAATTGGTTGCAGAAAATAATTAGAGCTACAAAAAATCAATAATTCTGTAGCGATTTATTCTTTTTGAAAAGAAAGGGATAAAATAAGATGGAATTCTAGAAAATGGGATACAAATAAAATTTAAGATGCCAATAATTCTTGGTTTTCATCTTGAATTTTCTGCATAAACATGCCAACAATTGTTGGTTTGCATATTTATACATATTTATTTATTTTTTATTTTTTATTTTATCTCTCTCTCTCTCTCTCTCTCTCTCTCTCTCTCTTTATGATTTTTTTTTAAGGTGGAGAAGAAGAAGAATTCTTCTTAACCAACTTCAAATTAGAGTTGTCCTAGAAAATATTTACAAATTCCTCCTTTGTCATTAGCTTGTGATAGATCCTAAGTTGATGACCATTCACTAAGAGAGGAACTTTTTCTTCATCATTAGTCTTAATTTTGACTGTTCCATTATCAAAAACATTTTCAATATCATAATGCCCAAGCGAGTGAGTTTGAAATTTTCCTTGGAAATTTTTGAACTTTGGATCAAAGAGTAACGCCCAGTCTCCTGGCTGAAATTTTCTTTCTTTAATGTATTTATCATGCCATTTGGATCTTTGTTGATGGACTAAACTAGTCTTCTAGATATCATCTTGCCTTATTTCATCAAGCTCATTTAGTTGTCCCATTCTTTTCTTTTGTGCTTTTGATAAGTCAAGTCCTAACTTGACTATTGTCTTGTAGGCATGAATTTGGAACTCAATTGGAAATAGGACCTGCTTCCCATAAACAAGTTCATAGGGAGTATGCCCTGTAATGTTTCTCCATATGATATGGTAGGCCCATAAAGCTTCTAGAAGCTTTTCTGCCCAGTCCCTTTTATGCAACTGAATTGTCTCGGTGAGGATCATTTCAATCACTTTGTTAGGAGACTCTACTTGTCCATTTGCTTGTGGATGGTATGGAGTAGATTTCTGATGCTTGGTTTTATATTTTTCTACTATCTTTTGCACCACTCTAGATGTAAATTGTTTTCCTTGATCTGTTACAATTTCTCCTGGGACACCAAAACGAGTAAAAATATCCTAAAAAAGAAATGAAACTACAACATTTTCAGTAGAAAAAGAAATTTCTTTAGCTTCTATCCATTTAGTAACATAATCAATGCATACAAGAATATTTTTTCTCTTCTTTTGGAGATGGATTAATGGTCCAAAAAAAATCTAAAGCTCATTTTTCAAAAGGTTCGATGAGTGCCTGTTAGGTCCCTATACTACTAGTGTAACCCCTTATTATTATTAGTACAAACCCCTTATTATATTTTTGTGCCCATGTAATCCCCATATTGCTATTAGTGTGCCCCATAGAAACCCACTATTGTTATTATTGTGCCCTTACATTATTATTGTTATGTCGGTTCTAATTATATTATGACCCCTTAGAATCCTATATATAGAAAGGAGGTCTTGTCATTTGTATCATCCAGGAATTGTTCATTTGTGTAATGTAAGGGAGGTTTCCCCCTTGAAGATGCTGAATTCTAAGGCGTTGATATATTTTTTATATCTTTTTGTGAGCTAGTTTCATAACATTTGGTATCAAAGCTTTGGATTCTAGGGTTTTGCTGCTCCAAACAGGTCATCATGGAATTTTCGCTATAACTTTTTTTTTGCGATGTTTCAAAAGCTAAAAAAAAAAACCCTTTTGAGAGGAAATCTCGCTATATTGTCAGTGATATGATCTGAGGAAGTTAGGGTTTTTGCAAGCTCTAGAATTTCATCTAAAACAGGTCATTGTGGAAGTTTTGCAGTAACTTGTTTGCTACGAAGTTTCAGAAGGTAAAACAAAAACCAGTTTGAGAAGAAAGTAGTCTGAACCTCAGGTCCAAATTTCAGATCTTGTCTCACTATATTTTAGGATATATGATCTGAGGAAGTTAGGGTTTTTGTAGACTCCTGAATTACATCTTAAACAAGTGACCTTGGGAAAATTGTCATAACTTTTTATCTGAGCATCAGATTGAAATTTCATAAGAAGTTACAGAAAGAGAATATACTTTAGTTTCCTTTTTATATTTTTCAGATCCGAAGGTCGAAACAGTGACATGTGACACTTCATACAAGTTCGGTCTTGGGAAAAGGTATATAATCAAGTCATCT
The DNA here is from genome assembly GCA_000404065.3 of Pinus taeda. Classification (NCBI taxonomy): domain Eukaryota; kingdom Viridiplantae; phylum Streptophyta; class Pinopsida; order Pinales; family Pinaceae; genus Pinus; species Pinus taeda. The sequence goes on along the minus strand of APFE031158251.1, from coordinate 28,792 downwards.
TGGGAGACTGTGCATAACTCCTTCTTGGATAATCCAATTTCGATCAGACTGGTGGCATTGGAAAGAGGACACAGAGGGCTACTGCAGGCCATGATTTCAGAACTGGAAAATCCGAAATTACAGAGTTACAGTCATTTCAATATCGAGCTCCTGAAATCAAGAAAAGGCAATATGAGGAAGTTTGATGGCAAGGATCCGATAAATTGGATACTACAGATGGAGAAATATTTTGATCTACATGAGGTGAAACTGTTGCAAAAGGTACATATTGCATCTTCGTATTTAGAATCGGATCAATTTTTATGGTATAAAGGGTTGTGTTCTTGTAAAGCACTTGTCACTTGGTCAATTTTCACGGAAGACATGATAGCACATTATGAGGATACAAAGAGTAACACCTTCTTTAGCCAATTGATAAATCTCAAACAAAAGGGTTCAATGGAAGAGCACATTGAGGATTTCAAAATATTGAATATAAGGGTAAATGATATTCCAAAGAAGAAAAGGGTTGATTTCTTCATAGGGACTGTAAAGGATAACATTCAACATGAGGTTCGTCTTTGGGAACCTGATTCATTGGAGAAGACATTCAGGTTGGCAAGAAAAATTTAAAGCGAAATTATGGAAACAAGGAATCCCACCACTCATGACTATAATTATGGAAGTGTTTTTTCTCCTAGGCTTCCACAACCTACAAGGTTTACACCGCAAAAATTGGAAGAAAAAAGATAAGAAGGGCTTTGTTAAAATTGTGATAGCAAATACACTAAATGTCATAAGTGTGCTGAGAAAAAATTATTTACATAGATTATTAAGAGGAGGAAGAAAAGGATCAAGAAACATCAAAAGAAGAGGATATACACCATTAACAAACTCTAGAGAAAGAAGAATTGAATCTAACCATATCTTGTAAAGCATTGGCAAGAATTACCACTCCTCAAGCTCTCAAGATAGAAGGACATATAAAGAAGAAAAAGGTTCAAGAAGTGAAAGATGACATCGAGATAGAAGAAATGAATCCGGCCATATCTTGTAATGCATTGGCCGAAATTACCACTCCTTAAACTATCAAGATAGAAGGACATATCAAGAAGAAAAATGTTCGCAAAGTGAAGGATCACATCGAGCATCGAGAAATGAATCTGGCCATATCTTGTAATGTATTATAAGAAATTACAACTCAAACTCTCAAGATAGAAGGACATATCAAGAAGAAAAATATTCAACCAGTGAAAGATCACATCGAGCATCAACAACAAGTTATCCAACTTTTAAAGGATAACGCAACATTGGTGCATAATCGAATGAAACAACAGGAAGATCAACATCGCAGTGAAAGAAGTTTTGATGTACGTGATTGGGTATTTTTACAGCTACATCTCAAGCAAGATATTTACGAGAAGGAAATGTTTACAATACTACATGCACTTAAGAAATGGTGACCTTACCTAATGGGAAGACATTTCAAGGTAAAAATGGATCATGATAGTGTTAAATACCTTTTAGAACAAAGATTATCTTTAGAAGAACAAAAAAAATGGGTCACAAATATTTTGGGTTATGACTTTGAAATCATCTACAAAAAAGGGAAGCAAAATGTTGTTGCAAATGCACTCTCAAGAAAGGACGAGGATGTGGAAGCATTGTTTTGTGCTATTTCTATTATCCAACGAGATTGGATAAATGAAGCAAAGGATGAATGGAAGAAGGATGAAGAAGTGTGGCCACTCATTCAAAAGTTGCAGAGGATCCTAGTTCAAACAATATTGCGAGAACTTGAAAAGGAAGAGAAAATCATATTGGAACCTGAAGCAGTCATAGAACTGAGAAATCGACAGCTAAGAGATCGATCAATTTCAAAGTATCTCATCAAGTGGAAGAACTTACTCGTTGAAGATTCCACATGGAAGGACAATAATTTTATACAGACGCATCAAGAATTACTCAAGTGTTGAGGACAACACTTTTTGAAGGAGAGGGGCATGTTAGGTCCCTATACTACTAGTGTAACCCCTTATTGTTATTAGTACAACCCCCCTATTATATTGTTGTGCCCATGTATCCCCATATTTCTATTAGTGTGGCCCATAGAAACCCACTATTGTTATTATTGTGCCCTTACAGTATTATTGTTATGTTAGCTCTGATTATATTATGAACCCTTAGACTCCTATATATAAATGTGGTCTTGTCATTTGTATCATCCAAGAATTTTTTATTGTAATGTAAAGGAGGTTTCCCCCTCGAAGAGGCTAAATTCTAAGGCGTTGATCTAACTTTTTGTGAGTTGGTTTCATAACAGTGCCTGAGGTTGTAGTGGCATTTCATCTGAAGAAATAAGTTTCCCCATCCTTTGAAAACTATCACACCTCTTAACATATTGGCATTCTTAAAAAGAGAAGGCCAATAATATCCTAAGATAAGGACTTTATAAGCAGTTATTTTGTCAGCAAAATGACCTCCACATGGTTCATCATGGCATGCTTTAAGTATTTCAGGTATTTCATCTTCTCTTACACACCTTCGGATGATGAGATCTGGTCCTGTCTTGTATAATTCTTCATTTATCCATGAATAAGATGCACTTGTTTGGATTATTCTTCTCTTTTCTCTAGGAAAAAATAGGAGGGTAACTTTCTTGAAACTAAATAATTGGCAATATCTGCAAACCAAGGTGATTTAGTAGATATTGTAAAAATATATTCATCCAGAAACTTATCCTCTATAGGTGTATCATTGTTATCATTTTGAATTCTAGATAAAAAGTCAGCAATTATGTTTTGATTTCCAGGTCAGTCCGGAATGGTGATATTGAATTCTTGTAAGAGGAATAGCCATCTTGTTACTCTACCATTAGTAACTGGTTTATTCACTAAATATTTAATGGTAGAATGGTTTGTATGAATGAAATTTTCATAGCTAGTAATGTAATGTCTAAATTTATTAATGGCATGAATCACAACTAAACACTCCTTTTCAGTTATAGTATAATTTAGCTCTGCGGGATTTAAATTTTTACTAGTAAAATAAATGGCATAAGGAGTGAGGTATTTTTTCCTAACATAGCTCCTAGAGTTGTATCTAAAGCATCAGTTGATATATGAAAAGGAAATTTCCAATTAGGTCCTTTTAAGATGGGTGCTTTAGAGATCTTCCTTTTCAAAGTTTCAAAAGCCTTTTGACAATCAAAGTTCCAACTAAATTCAAAATCTTTGGTGATTAATTTGAAGAGTGGAGATGAAATATTTGTAAATTTTTCTATTAATATTATATAATATCCAGTAAAAACAATAAAACTCCTAACATCTCGTTGACAACTTGGGATTGATAATTTGGAAATAACTTCTACCTTAGATGAGTATACCTTAATTCCATTTCTTGAAATATGGTGACCTAAAAAAATTCCTTCATTAAAAATCATAAAACATTTTTCATGAATTAATGAAAGATTTGCTTCTTTGCATATTATGAGACATTTTTCTAAATTTTCAAGTGATTCTTCAAAATAATTTCCATAGACTGTAAAATCATCCATATACACTTCCACACAATCATGAATAAGATCAAAGAAAATTCCTAGTACTGCTCTTTGGAATGTTGTTGGAGCATTGCATAATCCAAAATGAAGTACTGAGTAAGCATAGGTCCCCCATGGACAGCTGAATGCGGTTTTGTCTTGATCTTCAGGTGCTACCTGAATATGATTATACCCACTAAAACCATCCAAAAATGAGAAATATTTTTATCCTACCAATGTATCTAAAACTTGATCTATGAATGGAAGTGGAAAATGATCTTTCAAAGTTTCTTTATTCAATTCCCTGTAATCAATGCATACTCTCCAGTTTCCATTTTTCTTAGGAACAATTCCTAGGGGTGAAAGCCATTGACTGTCTGATATTGGATAAATGAAATATACATTTAACAGTTTTTGCAATTCTTCTTTAACTAATTCTTTTAAGTTTGGATTCATTCTTCTTTGTGGTTGTTGAACTATTCTAATGTTTTCTTCAATATATATATGATGCATGCAGGTTTTAGGATCAATTCCCTTCATATCAATGTATTCCCATGCATATGAAGAATAGTGTTTTTGCAATATTTCTACCAGTTTATTTTTCTGTAATTCTTCTAGGTTTTCATTGATGTTAAAGATTTTCCATGGAAAAATTTCTATTGAAGATTTCCAAATTTTCCATAGAATGTAAAGACATTTGTCTAAATGATAGATATTCAATATTACATTGTTCTTGAACATTTTTACTATCATCACAATATAAAGAGGGTTCATTATTTTCTATTGAATTTAAAGTTTGATCCTCCTCATTTATTGGTGCAATAGTGAAAACTAGTTGTATATCATTATCTTCATCTATCCATTCTTCATTTTCTACTTCTATCATTGTTTTTGCAGGTGGGTACAATGTAAAATTATTTGTTGAGCTTCCATCTGAGATAAACATGTCCACTAATCTACAACTCATAAAAGCATCGACTATAGCTAACCATGGCCTTCCTAAAGTTAATGGATGTCCTCCTAAATTATTCTTGGGTGTTAGAATCATGAAATCAACGGGATATTCCCAAGAATCTAAGGATACATATATATCCTCTAACACAACATCGGGTTTAATTATAGACTTGTTTGTTAATTGTAATAATGTTGGTGTGTATTGAAGATTAGGAGGCTTAAATTATCCATAGTTTGTTTGTTCATTATGTTTATGGTTGCTCCTAGATCAATCAAAAAGTTTGGTATTTCAGTTCCATTGATGTGTGTTTTTACAATGGAGCTTCCTATATCTAAATGTTTATGAATTGTTGTCTTCCCCATCATAATATCTACAATTTTCCCGACTAGTTGAATTCTTTTTATTTCTTTTATTTTTCTTCCTAATCCTTTAGTACTCAATTCCTTAATTGTTTTTGCAAAAATCGGTATTTATTTTATTTCTTGTAATTAAGGAATTTTTATACTTACATTTTTCAATTCATATAACATATCATAATCAGGCAATATGATTTGTTTTTATACTCCTTTATCGATTTCCAACCTTTGAAGAAAAGTTGGTATTGAGATAGATACTGAAGGTTGTTCTATAATAGGAGTATTATTAGAATGTTTGGGACTTTTTTATGTTTCAATATTTTCTTTCTAAGGAAGGGAAATTTCTTCTTCATAGTTATTATTATCTTTTTGAGAATTCTTTTATGTTTCCTTAATAACAACATATGGTTTCTTCCTTTATAATACTCTACCATACCTTAATTGGACATTAGTAAGATCTAATGGAGTTACCATATAAGTTTGAGGATTTTGTCCTTCTAAGTTGTAAACAGGTTGTGAAGTTTTATTGTTTGGATTTGGGAGTGGTTGAAGGGGTAATTGATTTGTTCTTTGTGAAAATGGAAAATAAATTTGTGGATTTTCATTTTGAGTTTGAGCTTGAGGTAACTGGTTGGTTTGAGGGAAGTATTGTGGTGGAAAATTTGGATAAGGTTATGGATATTGTTGATATTGAGAATATCTTCCATAAGGATTTTTCCATCCTTGATTTTAAGATTGTGATGGTTGAGCCCAAGGCTACCATGACATAGGTGGATTCCAATTATTTTGTGAAGATTATGCAAATTGTTGAGGATTAAAACCTTGAGTTTGATTTGTTTGAGGATTTTGCCATGGTATTTTGGCAATAAAGTAAAGGGGGTCTATCTGATTTGGTATTCCTTCTTCACTAAACATAGCCTTAAGAGCCAATATAGAGGTACATTATTTTGTATCGTGATTTTGTTCACATATAAAACAGGTTTCTATGCTTTTTAAATCTAAAGGACATTCTCTCAAAGCATGTTTCTTTCTACACCTAGAACAAAATATGGATAATGTAGCATTTTTGGCTTTCTGCTTGTTTTGTATTTTAAGGGTGTCAATTTTTTCACTGAGAATCCATAAAATACATTTTTTAAAGCTATCAAGCAAACTACCTATTTCTGCCCTACTTACTGTCCCAACTGCAGATTTATTTACTCTTGATAAAAGAGGATCCCTCAAACTTTTTTCATGTTCTTACTTTACCTCTTGAAATATGTACACATAGATCACAAATATCTGCAAATGGTAACTGAGAAATATCTCCTTTTCCCATTATATTAAGAAGATCAATCCGCTCATCTTTAATGGATTTAAGTAAAATATCTTTCAAAGTTTCCTCATCGAGCTTATTCAATTTTTCCCTTTTGATATTATAGACAAATCTTTCGACAAAGTCTTCAAGATTTTCATCTTCTTTTTGTACCATTTTGAAGACTACATCTTTGATGCTATGAGACATACAATAATCCTTATATTTCTCTAAGAATGCATCTTTCATTTGTGTCCATGTCCTTATATAATTCATTTCTAAACTCATAAACCATTTTAATGTGCATCCTTTAAGGTGGCAGGGAATAGTTTTAGTTTTTTAGCATCATGCAAATAATCATATGATCTACATAATACTTCAAATTCAAAGATAAATGTCTCTGGGTCTTCACATCTTATTCCATGAAAATTGGGGAGAATAGAAGGTGAGATGTTTTTCATTGTTAATGTTGTATCTTCATCAAGGATAGGGAACCTATAAGGTTCTGGATCTCCTCTTCCTCTACCTCTACCAACCCCTCTTCCACCTCCTCTATTTCCTCCTCTTCCTCCTCCAATCCTATGTTGTTCACCATTGGAATTGTGTACTTCTCCTTCTCCTTCTTTAGCCATGATGTATTCTTCAGAAGAGATATGTAGTTCTACAACAAGATTATCTAGTTTTTCTTATAGTTCTTCTGGTTGCTCTATCAATGGTTTGAAGTAAGTTTCTTCCTATTCTTCTTCAGAAGGAACTTCCAACTCTTGAGCTAGAATTTTTTCTCCAGTTCATGATATAAAAATTATTCCAGTTGTTTGGAGATGTAGGATCTACTTCTATCACAGCCTCTGTTAATGAATTTGGTGAACCTTTAGATTGGATTTCGGATCTTAAGACTTCAGGAAGTCTATATTGGCTTGCTATGGATGGAATTTGAGTTTGTGTGGGTGGTGTGGCACTACAATGTCATGCTGGAGTGATTAATGACATAGGAATTAAACTTCTTCCCGACCTACAAACCTACCTCTAGAGTCTCTCTCCCTATGCATGTCATGTTTTTATTTGATTTTTTTTTTTTTTTTTTTTCAAGGCTTCTATTTACACTTCCCCAACAACGGCACCAAAAAGTTTGGTCAATTTGATGTTCTTCAATTGCAAGCATAAATTATCGACTAGAGTTGGTAAACTTAGAAGTGCAGGTGCACTATATATGCTAGAAGCCTATTCTTTCGTTTAGTAAGATGATGGTTATGTTTGTTTTGAGATTTTCATTGTTATCTAGATTTCTAGTAGAGTTAGATTTCTACAAATTAATACATGGAAGTTAAGCTACTACTAGAATAAATGGGAGATAAGCTATTGTCAGATTAATCTATCAAATCATATCTAATTGAGTATCATTCTAAAATGTCTTAATTTATTCATCCTAAAATTATGAATCTATGTAAACACCTTGCTTCTATGAAACAAAGTATTGGAATTCAAAGATATTATATATATTATATATTATATATATATATATATATAATTATTATATATTATATATATATATATATATATATATATATATAATATATAATATATATATATATATAGATATACACACAAATTTTGATCTTAAAGAGCATGAAAGAAATCTCTAATTACAAACTGCAGACTGATACAAATTCTAATTCTAAAAAGCATGAAAATACTAACTATAATGAAGCAAAGAACATTGTAGGACTAAACTGTTAAATGACTGTAAGCATAAACGAAATACAAAATGGTAAACGAGATAACTGAGTTATACGAAATAATGAAAATAGTGAAGTAACTAAACAAGAATGTAGTGATAACAGAAAGCAATTAAATGAAAACAATCATAAAGCAACGAAATGAAATTAAACTAAAAAACATGTATGTCTGCAGGGTCCCTCCACATCCAGTAGGTATGATTCACACTCACATATGCATCGAATCACAAAAAGGTAACTTCAAATTAAGATAAGAACAAAGGTTTGTTTCACAATTCTTCAACAATTAACTATTACGTCCTCCTTAATATCATTTACAGAGTATACATACTTATATAAAATGTGTGCTCAACAATTTGAGACTTCTACGCCTGCAGGTCTATTGTTCAATCCTTATTCAAATTTAAAACTAAACAGAAAAGCATAATTTCATTTATTTGCTATTTGGAAAGCAAATCGAAGAAACGTGATGCACTCGGACTTTTGTTGCTATGTGTTTGACCTGTGCCTTTGACCACATCACTGTGTGATTCCTTCGGTGAATTGGCTCGAGTGAATTGATTCAAAATCTGCTGCTTATAGGTGTGTTAAATAATTACATGCATAAATTGTAGCTTAATAGATAAAACTTCATGTGCACATGAGACAAGAGGAGAAACACATAAAGCATGAAATAAGACATCAAGACTTGATAATGGAGTTTGTCCAACTTGGACTGCGTCTCTGGGCCCTACTTGATCAATGGGGAGGCCTTCATTCATTAAGTGGCATGAGAAAGAAGAGTACAAGCATCAGTTACAAAAAAGTTTTATACCTACATACTAAAAAATGGCCAAAAAATGTAGAACTTTGATGGATAAACAGATAGTGCCATTGCGTTTGTGGCATCAAGAAGTGCTGAAACCATATAAAATTTGTCAAATTCTGACAAAATGAAATTTTGGCCCTCTTGCAAAATTTTGTCATGAACTGCGTGCCCTGCCCTCCTCTGCGTGAGCGCACAGAAAACTACATTTTAAATAAAAAAATGTCAGTGGATTAATCAATGAATTTGTTGTAGGGCAGTTGGTTGGGAATCTAATTGATAGGGAGGAGGTCGGGTGGTCAAACCCAGCCTCCTTTTTTTTACATTATAAACATTTTTTTTAAATAAATCTTTGGTTGGGTCGGGCCCGCCTTGGGCGGCCCACCCACCATACCTCCGTGCTCCATCTCTGACTTTTGGTAATGGTCATTAGTTTGGTTATTAATAGGGCTACTCTTTTGGGTTGGGTTTTTGCCCCAAGGGTCGGCCAACCCATTTTTTGTTGTTGGTTGTGGTGGCTCCATGGGAGCAACAGAGGAGCCGAGGTCATGGCATGTCCCTCTCGTTTTATGTTGAAAGTTCCATGGCCAAGGGAGGGGCTAGGGATTGTGACCCACCCCTCCTTTGGTTATGTGTTTGTTTTTTGGGTGGCGGGGTTGGTGGCCCACCACCTCTTTTTTTAATATTTTGTTTGTTGTAAAAAAACAACCCGCAAGTTTTTGAAATTCTGGTTTTGGACCAAAGGAGTCCTTTTAACAAGGCAACAATTTTTCCCGAAATCTGGCCAGAGTTAGCCGGATTCCGTCCGCCAGAAAAAGTCCAACTTTCACCTTCATTAATCCTGCCCAGTCATAAAAAGTCAACCCAACTTTTACTAACTCTACCTTCTTCATCCGAACTCGAATTGGAGTGTCGTTTGCACCGTTGGAATGAAGGCGATGAGCACTTTGATCTGATGTCAAGTTAATCACCTTTTCACCACTTTGAATTTTGAGCTTTTCCCATGCCACTGTGTTTGAAGATCCACCTAGATCAATCCTCCCCATTGAGGAGCTTTTCGACTGCCAAAAGCTTTGTTAGTCAATTGGCAAGTGAGGGAATCACTCCTTCCTTTTCCAGCCATTTTTCCTTGCTAGGGTGCATCCCCTTGAAACTAACTCGAAGGTATTTCACATCTCCTAATCGTGAATTTCAGGTTCTTTTGTCAAGGATGATGTCTTCAGGTAACTCATCGAGATACTCTAGTACAAAGTCATCAATTGTAGGAACTGTGCCCACCTCCTCGGTGTCCATAATCAATGGTGGCTCATACAGCTTTAAGTTCTCCACATTCACTACAGAGTACATATACATACATATTGGCAAATCGAGACGAAATGCATTGTTTCCAATCTTCTCCAAGATGTTGAATGGACCATACTGGATTGGTCGCAACTTCTTCCCTTCTCTCTTCATCCTCTCCTTGCTGATATTGAACCACACTTTTTCACTCACTTGAAACTGATGGTCAACTCGGTGTTTGTCAAGTCGAGCCTTGTACTAGACTTGACTTTTCTCCAACTACTCCTGTACTTCTTGGTGAATCAACTGGATCCGCTGAATGAACTGGTGCACTTTGTCCCTGTCATCACATCCACTGGAGCCATCTTCCCTTCCAAAGACCATATCAAAAGGGTCTTTTGACAGATAGCCAAAACATGTCTTAAATGGTGAATGCTGCATAGATGAGTGCACTGCTCGATTGTAGGAATGTTGCACATATGGAAGGTACTCATCCCAAAACTTAGGATGTTTCCCACAATAGCCTCGCAACAAGTGTACCATGGTGCATTTACAACCACTGTCTATCTGTTAGTCTGTGGATGGAATGTTGTGCTTCTTTTCAACTTGGTGTCCATCATCTTCCACAAGCTAGTCCAAAACTCCCCGAGAAAGTGAGAGTCCCGATCTGACACAATCGATGCGGGCAACCCAAAACGGACCCAAACATGTTGAAAAAAAGATTAGCAGTCTGCCCTGTAGTGATCTACTTTTTACAAGGCATTAAAATACACATCTTACTAAAATTGTCAACGACGACATACAAATAGTCATGAATTTTCCTAGACAAAGGAAAACCTCCTACAAAATCCATCGATACACTTTCCCATGGATGACTTGGAATAGGGAGTGGTGTATAGAGCCCAAGTTTTCTATTAGAGGGCTTTGAAATAGAACACATCACACAACCCTTTATAGATTGAGTCACAATGTTCTTCATATGAGGCCAAAAACAAAATCTTTGTACATGACATAAATTTTTTTCAATACCAAAATGATCAGACACAAGGGAGGTGTAGGCCTCCCGGATTACATGTACCCTTTCTCCTATGGGTATGCATAATTTTCCAAGGTGATACAACAGTTTCCCCTGCAAGTGATAGCTGTCCACTTGTGAACCATGGGTTAGTTTTGCATAAATATCCTAAAAGTCATCATCGTTAGCATATTGTTTAGCATAACTTTCAAAAGATAATGAAGCATTATGCAAAATAACAGAAGTAGAAATTGGAGGGCGAGATAGAATATCAACCACTTTGTTGCTAGTGACCTTCTTATACTTTATTACCAGATGAAACTGCTGAAGAAAACCCATCCACCTGAAATGACGAGATTGCTGCAACTTGGTCTGTGACTGAAGATACTGCAAGGGCCAATGATCTGTATGGATGATGGTCTCCTTGCTGATCAGGTAGTGTTTCCACTTTTTCACACTCTGGACCAAGGCATATAATTCCTTGTCATAAGTGGGATAGTTTATCATAGCCTGAGAGCTCTTCTTGGAATGGTAACATATCGACTTCCTTTGCTGCATCAATACAACTCCCATGGCATATCCGCAGGTGTCTGTTTCGATCTCGAATGGCTATTGGAGATCTACTAACTCTAAGACTGGTGTGGTGTTGATCTTTTATTTCAATGTTTCAAAGGACTTTTGTTGCTTTCCTCCCCATTGAAAGACTTGCTTTACACTTGCCAATGCATGTAAAGGTGCTGCAATAATAGAGAAATTGGCAATAAATCTCCTCCAATACTGTACTACACCCAAAAAGTTGCGAACTTCAGTTACACTAGTAGGTTTAGGCCAATTTACAATTGCTTCAACTTTAGAAGGATCACTTTTTCAATGACCATGACCAACAATATGACCTAGGTAAACCAAAGAGGTTTTCCCAAACTCACACTTTGACAATTTTACATAGAGTTTTTTGTTTTTCAATACATCAAACACTTTCTTCACATGACATACATATTCATTCCAACTTTTCCTAAAGACAAGGATATCATCTAGATATGAAAGAACAAATTCATTAATGAAATTCCTAAAGAGATCATTCATGACCCTCGTAAAAGTGGCTAGGGTGTTCCAAAGTCTGAATGGCATCACCATCGATTTGAACAACCCCTGTTTGGTCTTGAAGGCGGTTTTCCACACATCCTGCTCTGCAATTCGGGCCTAGTGATAAACACTATGCAAATCCAATTTGGTGAAATAGATATCATTCTTTAACTGATCTAATAAGTCATCAATGCGGACAAGAGGGTAAAAAATTTTCAGCATGATTTTGTTTAGTGCCTGATAATCCATGCACATCCTTCATGTGCCATATTTCTTTGGCACTAAGAAAATTGGTGAGCTGTATGAAGAAGTGCTTGTTCTGATGACCCCTTGGTTCAAGAGTTCTTGCACCTGCTTTTTGATCTCCTCCGTCTCAATGGTTGGCATCCTGTACATGCCAATATTTGATAAAGGAGCGTCATGCTGCAAATGGATGTCATGTTGGATTTCCCTCTTTGGAGGTAATCCCCTTCGTTCCTTAAACATCTCATCATAGTTAGAAATTAATTCACATAATTCCTTTTTATGCATATGATCACAACCCTGGAAAGCATCGGATAATTCTGCATCTTTTCCCCTTACAATCATAAGTATGCGACCCTTACTGGAATTCACCAACCTCTTCATTTGTCCTGCAATTACAAGGTTGGCATTGATTTTAGTTTGATGAGCCCTTAAAATATATTCTACCCCATATTTTGTGATTTGGTATTTGTTTTCATGACAAAAGAAGATTTCCTTTCTATCATATAGATATGGACTCCCTAACACCATGCCATAGATGTCAAATGGTATCACATCAAGTTTTACCTCATCCATTAACTTAGAAGTGATCACAAATTTAACCTTATACTGCTTAGTTACATTCAGTTTTCTTTATCATGTATCCATCCAAATGGGTAAGGTTTTGGTTGTGGTTTGGTTTCGAAGCCTAGCTTCTTTACCAAGGAATCTGAAATTAATTTTTCTTGGGATCTGGTAGCAAATAGAGTTTCCACTTTTGTATGATTTATTATAAATCTAATATGAAATAGTTCAATTCTCTTTCATTCATTAGGAAGAGACTCATCTATTGAACTAGTGCCTTCATGTGATTCAGAATTAAAATGAGGTGTAAGAGTACCTTTTGTTCCTACTACTGTGATCAATGCTTCATCTCCCAAATTGGATCCAAGGTCTTGTTGCATAGTTGCCACTGTCTTTTGCTTGCCTTTTCCTCCATACTTCTTTGGTCTCTTTTCTGGGTATTGTTTCCAACAATGATCATCGTCATAACCTTCCTTTTTGCAGTGATTGCAATAAGGTATTTCTCCTTCATCTTTCTTGGTTGATGTCATCCTCTTCTCCTTTCCTTTTCCTTTCAGTTTGGGTTTTCCATTTGGATGTTTGAAAGGTGGTTTCTTGAAATGATCATCTCTTTCATTTTTGCCCCTGCTCTCAAGATGGATTTCCTTCACACTAGCGGAATCAATAGTAGTTGGTTCAAACAATAATAATGAATGTCTAAGGTAACTATGTAATGATCTAATATACTTAGTTACTACTTCAGGTGAGTCAAGTGCAATTCCCAAATTAAGTTCTTGTTTCTAAATTCCTTTGTAAAGCTTTGAACATCCTGACCTTTGCCTTGCCTTAAGTATTGCCAATCCATTAAGTCTTGTTGTTTGTAATCCAAGGGATAGAATTGTTCCTTTAATGCGAAAACAAAATTAGGCCATGAGGAAAGAAGACTACCCACACTCTTACTACTTCGCAATTTTCTCTCCCACCAAATGAGAGCGGTGCTACTCAGCTGAAGAGAGGCCAGCTAAATCTTTGCCTCGTCCTCATCGATCTGCTGAATCCTGCAGTAGATTTCAATCTGCCTAATCCAGTTATTAAGCTTTTATGCATTACTTTCACCATTAAACATGGGAAGATCAAATTTGACATCTAATTTAAAGAAAGGCTTCTTAGATGCATCCCTTGAATTTCTATGATTATGGTGATGGGAGGAAGAAGAACTTTCACTCGTGGAAGGAGAAGTTGGGGGTTCTTCTCCACCATTTCCATGCAGTGAACCTTGTTCTTCTAGATTTATCTCTTCTACTTTCTCCAACCTTGAAAGCAACTGACTAACATTCTCAGCCATTGTATAGAAGGTTTTGCAAAAATTGCGCTCCTCTTCATGACAAACATCTTCATCTGCTATGTTTCTCCTTCGATGTGCATGCCCCGCTCTGGGACCGAAAGACTTTAGTTTCCCTTCGCCTCTTCGAAGCCTATTTCTTGTTAGCATACAAACATGCAATTCACATCTAAAAAGACCTGCTTTGATACCACTTGAACCAAAATATTTTGCTTATAAATGTGTTAAAGAATTACATGCATAAAGTGTAGCTTAACAGAGAAAACTTAATGTGCACATGAGACAAGAGGAGAAACACATAAAGCATGAAAGAAGACAACAAGACTTGATAACGGAGTTCATCTGACTTGGACTATGTCTCTGGGCCCTACTTGATCAATGGGGAGGCCTTCATTCATTAAGTGGCATGAGAAAGAAGAGTACAAGAATTAGTTACAAAAAAAGGAGTTTTATACCTCCATACTGAAAAATGGTCGAAAAATGCAGAACTCTGATGGAGAAACGAACAGAACCATTGTGTTTGTGGCATCCAGAAGTGCTGAAACCATATAAAATTCATCAAATTTTGACAAAATGAAATTTCGGCCCTCCTGCAAAATTTCTGTCTTGAATTGCGTGCCCTGCTCTCCTCTACCTGAGCGCACTGAAAACTATGTTCTAAACAAAAATGTTGGTGGATTCTTCAACAAATTCATTGTAGGGCAGTTGGTTGGGGATCCAATTAATAGAGAGGAGGTCGGGAGGTCAAACCCTGCCTCCTCCTTTTTTTTACATTATAAACAATTTTTTTTAAAATAAATGTTTGGTTGGGTTGGGCCTGCCTTGGGTGGCCCACCCACCGTACCTCCATGCTCCATATCATTTGGTTATTAATGCGGCTTCTCTTTTGGGTTGGGTCTGTGCTCCAAGGGTCGACCCACCCATTTTTTGTTGTTGGCTGTGGTGGCTCCGTGGGAGCAGCGGAGGGGCCGGGGTCATGGCCTGTCCCTCCCGTTTTATGTTGAAAGTTCCATTGTAGGGGGAGAGGCCAGGGGTTGTGGCTCATCCTTGCTTTGGTTATGTGTTTGTTTTGGGGTGGCAGGGTTGGTGGCTCGCCACCCCTTTTTTAATATTTTTTTTGTTATAAAAAAACAACAACTCGTGTGTTTTTGAAAATCTGGTTTTGGACCGAAGGAGTCCTTTTAACACGGCAGCAATTTTTCTCGGAATCTGGTCATAGTTAGCCAGATTCCGTCCAGCGGAAAAGTCCAAATTGCGCCTTCATTAATCTTGCCCAGTCATCAAAAGTCAACCCAACTTTGACTGACTCTATCTTCTTCATCCGAACTCGGATTGGAGTTTCATTCACGTTGTTTGAATCAGGGCGATGCGCACTTCGATCTAATGTCAAGTTAATCACCTTTTCACCACTTTGAATTTTGAGCTTTTCCCATGCCACTGTGTCTGAAGATCCACCTAGATCATGAATAGGAGGAGATCCATGAGGGGATCGATTCTCAACTACCCATGTGCTTAGTTGCTTCATTGGTGCACCAGAACCCCGTGAACCATGGAGGTAGCTGCAGATTTATAAATAGCTGCAGAATCATGTTAATTCCATAGCTAATGCAATCTTTAACATAAAAATAAGGAACATGTTGTACTATGTAACAAACCCCCAATTTTTATATAGTAATAGATATTATTAGACATATAGATGGGGACCCTTTTTAAATTTTTAGTCTTTAAAAAATAAATCCTAACTCTAAAAAATTACCTTGAAAACTCTTACAAAACAACCCAAGTTTAGGATCCTCGTTGCAAATCACAAATCACATTTTTCCGTGTGATAATCATAAACACCTTAAAGAAATTGCGATATGCGATCAACCCCCCCCTGCTACGACATTTCGATCAAAATGCCTTAACAATTCGCAATCGCATTTCGCAGGAGTCACAAATAAATAAGCCATGTCATTGTGTCATCCGTTAATGATTTTGCTAAATGCGATATTGTGATATTCACAATTGCATTTCGCATTATAAATAGGCAATGCTATATGACATCGTTTAAAAAGTTGTGATGCGCGAATAAAGCACCAAGCATGAGAGGTAATGATGTTTCAATTTATGGCTAGTTAATGCTGAATATCTCATTTGAAATCCTCCAATGATTCAAAGTCATTTAAGAGAGTTTTCAGCCTTAATTTCTCTATATCCTCTACGCTGAATATATCTCTTCCATTTTAGGCAAGCTACAAAAGACATGTCATTGCATAAAGTGATGCAAAAACAGAAAAAACAGAGCATTACATAATATGAGCTATCATAAATGTCTCCTATATTCTATGATACGGTCTACAGTGCTGATGGGGGAGAAAAAACTTGGGAGGTCATATATAACAGGCTTGAGGATGAGTGTCCCAAGGTCACTATCACAAAAGCGACGACTGACTCAATAAAACTTTCGGGACTGCAATTCAAGGATGCTGCATGTTCTTTCCTTCATAGAATAGGAGTGAGAGAAAAAATCCTCCCATACACTAATATGATTAGGTGGGTGGTGGAAATCCTCAGGAACTTGAGAATGGAACTCATAGGGTCATTCAAAGCAGAAGACCTGAAGCAAATGTACCATATACCTGACCCTCAGGACATATATGATAAATCATATGTGGCCAACTTCACAAAGAAGAACAAAGAACCTTTCAAGATGATCTAGGGCTAGAGGGTACTAGAGAACAAGTTCAAATTTGATAAAACAGGTATGTATCAGGTAGCCTCTTTGGAAAACCTCTACAACTATGCAACTACTATGTTATTTAGACTATATGAGTTACCTAATAATGCTAATTTTTCCCTAGAATGGATTCCTTTGATTGATTCCTGTGTCAATTCCCACATTATGAATTGGTCCACCATCTTATCTAATATCCTAACCACTATCATCATCGAATCTTGACAGAAGATATCCTCCTCTCCAGAGAACCTTCCTCCATTCTATTTCAGTGCCTACATCATGGATGTCATCTGTTTGTGCCCTAAATTTCCAATCATGGGTTGGAAATGTACCTTGCAGGACCCCTATCCTATCCACCTCAACCATTAACAAATCTGAGAATCCCATTATATACCCCATTTTTATAAAATATGCCATGTTGTTATTTTTCCATTGCATCAATTAAGTTTCAATAAGAAATCTGCCAGGTTTTCCAAAGAAGCCGCTACAGACCTTCTCGCAATCGACAAATATTTTGTTGAAGAATGGTTTACATACATCAGGGTTTTTGGTAGTACAACAGACCAAAATGTCCTCCCTTTGTATCTCTCTTATAAATTATTAGCAAGATAAATAGCCCACCAAATTGTGGGAAAAGACTTGACCAGGCTCCTAAGAGGAAACAAGAAGTTATTATGGCCATATTTTCCTATTAGGTGTGGTTCCTTTTCATTAGTAAATTTTAACCATGCAATCAAGGAGTCAATAAGCCTAGAAAGCCTCAGACTCTATACTTTGCCAAAAAGGCAATTTGATCCAGAAAAGATAGAATATAAAATCACTATTGCAATAAAGATCAAGCCTATAACCATGAGGCTAATGATTTTGAAGACCTTTTACAGTCAGTTGAATCTTCGAGCAATCGTTCATATGGGCAAGGACAAATCTGAGTCCTAAATATTTTGAAAGCTTTCAGGAATTGAGAAACAAAAGGCTCGAAGTAATTCCATTGAATTTGTTAAAAATCGAGGACAATCCTACGCCGAGTGTGGCTGTCAACAATGAGTGACCTAATTCTTGCATAGTGTCTCAAGTGGATACAGGGAAAGCACCGGATATAGGGAAGGCCCAAGACATCGAGAATACAACAAAATCCAGTAGGAAGTTAGGTGAAAAGCAGGGTATGAGCACCCCACCTAAAGATATCAGTTATGAGATCAAAAGCAACAGTTTGGAGTAGGAGTGGGATCAATTCAATAAGAAACTACAAGACACTCCCAAGACAACAGATGCCCAGGAAACTATGGAGTATCAAACTCCTCTGCATGTTCAGAAAAACATAGAGTCTGAACCAATGGATGAGCAAGTGATGACGTCTCAACAGATTGAAATCATTCTCACTCTGCCCACATTAATAATTGTCTTAAAGGTGACTGAAATCCCTCCTCTTGATGCGTTCTACAACCCACTACACAAGGTTGTAATAAGGAGGCATAGGAAAAGGAGAAGGATAGAAACACCTAAGCTTCCACCTAGGAATGAGATGACAGACATAGTCTGGAAGGATATCCCTTCCAACCCAACTGAAAACTTGACCAGACTGTCACAGTTTACAGGGGCGTATGCAATGGCAAGCATGGATAAATCTACCGAGATATCTATTTTTTTTAAGGAAAAGGAAGAGAAGGTTGCACAACTCGAGCAACAACACGAAACAAAGAAGGAAAGTGTGAACAGGCAGGCTGATGAGCAGCTAGCCCAATTTCAATAGAGCATGGAGGTGTTGAAGATAAGCCATGAAGCAGACATATCAGCCAAAAACATGAAAATCCAAGACTTGTATCAATCCATGGAAAGATATAAGGATGTTCCTACTGTTGAGGAATTCATCAAAGAGGTGCTAGAGCTAAATTCTTTCTTATTAAAACAACAAGAAAAGTTTTGCCAAAAGATGTCACATATCACTCCTTATTTGATTACCAGTAACCAACAAATGAATAAGGCAATTGACCAAAGAACTGATTTTATTGATCTAAACACAAGAATCTCAGAGTTCATCGAGTGGCAAGAAACAAAAGAGGGAAGGAAAGCTAATATGCCTGAGATCGAAGAGACACATAAGGACATTCTATTAACAAATTGGGATGCGAGGATCAAACAAGCTAGATTAGCATTGGAAAGAGTGGTTGGGGTGTCAAAGAACATATTAAAGGTGGTAAACCACACTTTGTTTGCCACCAACCTGGTGAAGGAAGGAAACCTGAAAGAACTGCCTAATTTAAATGACTTGCATAAAAAATGGAAGGAAAGAGCGGAAATCAAATGGAAGCAATCACAAAGTTAGCAAAGACTGATTGGGAGTCGTATTGGCAATACCTTGTCAAGCCACATAGTCAAATCATGACCCTTAATTGCTCACTCCATTCAAATTAGCGGATGTTGCCACCTCTCAGAGATGCAATTTTTGCAGGACAGGTTAGAACATAGTTTGTGGCACCTCCTCAAGTCAAACCGATGGCCAATATATGCGATTTGAAAGACAAGCTGGAAGACAACAAATAATCATCATAGCCTCTGCTCATCAAGTCAATTTTTATTTTTAGAGTTAGTTAACTAGTTAGGAAGAAGGTTGTTTGAAACCTCCTCAAATTTTTGTAAAATCTATTTTTGAACATTAGTTAGAATAGCATTTATACCTTTCTCATGCATATAGAGAAGGGTCTAGAGTTTTATCAAAAACATTTGCAAACAATGCACTTTTGTAAGTTTTTGAATGCTTTGGTGAAATTATGGAACATGATCGTTTCTTTTGAATATGAGACTACTTTCCTTTGTTGATGCACTATCGTATACTTGGAAGATAATTTGATCTGAAGAAAGGAGTCGATCTATGTCATTAGTCAAATGAACAAAACTTCACATATATGGTACTTCTATCCTTTATGATTATTCTTGTTTATGTTTAATTAGTGATAACACTTTACTTTCATGAATTGTATATGAGATATGTTCTTTCTGTTAAGTGTTAATTGCACTATTGTATGATGCCTAGCTGAAATTGTTTATTTTCATATATAAATCATCATATATGTGATATAATTTATACATTTCTTTGACTAACTATTTAGTCAAAGAAACTATCTCTACACATTATCATATTTATTTTATATGTGATTTATCTTTATTATCATATGTCAAGCAGATATCTTTTTAGATCGCATATTATACAGAAATACTCGGGTTTATATTAGATTAATTTAGCTAGAGATTTGCATGATAGAATAGGTCATTTAGTTATCATTATTCTATTGCAATCACTCGAAAACCACCCACTATCATTTTAAAACCCATTCTGGGAAACTGGTCCCATCATCCCCAGTCGGAGCCACCACTTTAAATGAAAAAGGAATTGTCTTAAGGTCCATACCGGGTGGTTATTCTCCATGTTGGAGCAACAGAAATCTGAGGCCTCAACAGAACATTAATGAATATGAAAAATAAGACATGTAAGAGTTGTTACCTTATCAAAATCTATGATTTACTGCCTTTATTTATTTGATAGTGATGATGAAAAGAGGAAAATTGAGGGAAAAGGGTGTCAAAACAAAATACTTATGGAACTCTATAGGGTTCGATCTTGGTTTCATAATGGTGACTAAAGATATTATTTGGTTTAGTTGGACTAGCTCTAAGATGTGATACAAAATGTTTATTTCCTAAATTAGTTTCATTACCAAAGGTGCTAAGAGGAACATTAAGAATCCTTGGCACATGGCCCTTTGTGTGTTAAAAATTATTGCAATCAAGGGGAGGATTTTGTGGCTTTATTTTGAGTCTAGTACCATATTGTGACTATAAGTTGTTATATTTGGCGTAATACTAGTATTATTTGTCTTATCTAATTGAAATCATGCTTTAATATTGTGGGCACTGTTATAGGCTATCTTGTCACATCGGGTCAATAGGTCTGCAAACCGAATCAATCAACATTCTGAACATGTTGTCATAATCCCCTAAAAAGGCCTTAAGTATTACCTTTCCAAGAAATCTGAGTTTCTGGGTTTAATTTATCAAAATCAATGTTTTTGGCCCCAATGGACTATGTCCCTTTAGCCACCTGCGTTCAACGTTGGTTTATCCCTTCTCCACAAATGCGTATCAACACTTGTTAATTCTAGAGATTCGGGAAAATTAAAAAATATTCTGAAGCTTCCTTTTCTAGAAGCTTCCAAGGGCTGTTTTAATTGTTAAGCATGGATAAGAGCTCAAATCCTATCTGATCCTACCTTGGAGGCTTCACCTCTTATCCCTTGAGTTCATCCTCCCATCATATGTGGATATCAAACTCATTATGGTAAATCCTAAGCTAACATCCCTCTCCTATAAATTTATTGTCATCCATAACATCAGGGTTGGCTTTTGGAGATTGATTATGCCCTCGTGATGTTGTATTGAACCTAAAGGATATATCATCTTCATGCATTAGGGTTTATATTGAGGTGTATTTTGTGACAAGGAAGGACAAGTCAACTTAGGGAGACATCTACAAGATCAACTACTATTTATGGTTGTAAATTCTCTCATATTTCTATTAATACAAAGAGTATTTTATTTTCCTATATGTGTTGTGTTTTGTTTACATGCATGTATTTCAATGCCATGTTGATTCATTGAATAGAGATGTTATATTATGCTACTTGGTTGTTTTAGATCCTTTTCTTGTTTCAGTCATGTGTGCAGGTTCTAATTATAGCACCTGGAGCTACAGTTGGAGCTTACAAGCGAGGAGGAAGGAAAGCTTGCTATAAATTCAAGGTAGGTTTCTTTCCTATTCTCTAACTTCTCTAAGGAAAATACTATATAATTTTCCTTCTCTTGTTTAAGACCAATCCACTAGGTCTAGGGAATTCATCTTTGTCCTCAATCATAAATTATGCATAACAAATTGGTGACTCCGTTGGCAAATGATTTTTTCCCTTAGTGGTTTCCATGACCTTAGCACATTTTTTACCTCTTAAATTGAACTTGTATAATTCACTCAGGCCTTGATTAACCCTAAGAAAACCCTTCTCTAAGCTTGATTTGATTTTTTGTGTTGTATTTTGGCCAGATTTGCCTCAGCGCACCCCTTTGTCTGGATACAAAGTGCTTCAATGCACTTCCTCCTTCTTTGTACCTAGGCTATAATGCACTAGTGTCTTTTTTGCACCTATGTTGATCCTTTAGGAAGAAAAAAAGTTATTTTCCTTTACCTTTCTCTTTGATTTTCTTTGGTCCAACAAGTTTTCCTTGTGTCTCAAAGTTTGTCCATGTCTCTAAAAATCCCATCCCTTATGTGAAATTGTGTGTTTTATCTTTCATTCTTGCAAAAGAAATTCCCCCTCAATCAAGGGGGTGGGGTGGGAACTGAATTGTGTATGAGTGTTAATCACCTCTGAGTGTTGTCATCTTTTTTGATAATATTTTGTTTAGTTCTTTCTTCTTGTCAATTGGGGTTTGTAGGCATAGATTGATTGTTGAATTTGAAAAGTAACTTTTACATTACAATTAAAGTCTATGTGGTTTCTTCTCGTTAGTGATCAAGTTGCATTCATATGTTTCTTTGCATTGAAATATTAAAAGAAAAGAAAAGAAAAACAATTATTTGCATTGCATATAGGGCTTTGATTTTGATTGGAATAGTGAAGTTGAGGAGATCGATTATTGCATCACTTCTTTTTTCATTGTTGATTGATTTCTCCTTCCCCTACTTAGTGTTGTGGCCACCAACAACCCCCCTCCTTATGAAGTGTTATTGCTAATACTAAATAAGTGGGGACCCTCAGTAAAAATCAAAAAATCAGTTAGTGTTATATTTTCTTTTTAGATAAAACTTACAACATCATGGACTTAGGAAAATACCTTGAAGAATATAAAAAAGCCTAAGTTTCATAATGAAGAAAATAAAATTCACTCCTTAAGGGATATCGCATCGCGCAAAGAATGATAGGGTACACCTTCTAATGAGTTAAAATGACAAAAAGCGAGATTGCGACGCGAAACCTCATCGCATCGCATACATTAAAGAAACACTCACATTGAAAAACTCTAAAATAGCCGATATGTGATATCGCATATCGCGTATCGCAAAAATCACATGAATCATACAGAAGGATTATAACGATCTGCGATATTGTGATACTGCGACACTGCGATACCACGATACTGCAAAGTTGCGATGTTGCAATATTGCGATACTGCGACCTTGTAATAATAAACAACACGATGAAATTGTGATTTGCAATACAACGATCTGTGATATCGCAAAGCAAAATCGCAGGACTTCTCCATCGCAGTTGGTTTTGGATCATTATTCGAGAAAACTTTTTCAGCCAAGAGTTGGTAATGTATTTTAATCCGAATAAATGAGTTGTTGCCAGTTGTTAATGAAGTATGGTGTTGTGTTTTTGGAAGAAATAGCTCACGTAAGGTGGCATGTTTTGCTTATCTTCAACATTTAAATTTTTCTTGTCATTAGTCTGTTATCATTACTTCCACCTCAATGTAAACTGCAGGAAAGAAGGACGAAGCGTTATACAGGGTAGTATGCAGAAAACTATGAGGACGAAAAACAACGCTCCAATGTACATTTCGGAAGGCACACGTAATCTGCTTAAGGAAGAAAAAGAGCCACAAAACTCTTCTGAGGCATCTATCATAGAGTTTTCATATACAGTCATGGTCGAATGGGTACTGAACGTTGCTGATACCAGAAACAAACAGTTTAATTCTCAGGGTCAAGAGCTCACGGAATCACTATTTTTACAAATTTTGAGCTTTATACCTGTTACACTGAAATTTGTCACCATGACTATCTGCAGTTAATATGGCTCCATCAATAGTCATATTATCCTCCTTGTCAAGCCTTATAACTCTGCTCTCCATGTCAAACTTCAAAAAGAGAGAAAGTCATTAAAAATCATGTTTATCTCTCGGTACATAGGTTCTCTCTACCTTGCCTGCTTGTACGCATCCCAAGCTCATTGTACCTGTGTACTTGTACGCTCTGTAAGTCAAGGGATGGGTGCGTACTCCTGTAAAGGTCAAAAGGCGCGAGTTTCATC
>APFE031158248.1:68281-128902 GCA_000404065.3 Pinus taeda | reverse complement strand
AGATTAGACAACGTGGAGAGAAAAACTTCATGGGAAAATCAACAGCCCAACACCGCAAGGAACCCAAACTTCAGAAAAACCCAAAATATGAACATGGGTAGGGCCAACCAAGATCACGACATCAGACCTCCTTTCCAAGAGAACTTTGCCGAGGCATCCATATCTGTTGATCCCATAGACGGGACCCTGATGAACCTAGTTGATTCAGAAAATGGACAGCAATTCCCCTTCATGGAAGAAAACCCACCATACCTTAACATAGAACAATTCTGCACTAAATCGGGAGAATCCTTTGACTTTAAACAAGGGTACGACACTGCCATGTATGAGGTACATAAGCAATACAAACTAAGAACACGGACTGTCGATGTATCTCCGGCCAGCAAGGAAAAGGAGGGAAAACAGCCCAACAAGGCTAAAGGGAAAAGCACCAACATTCATACAATTGACAACCAGGTTCCGTATTCGCAACAAGTTATTGTGGAAGATATAACAGAAACACATGGTTCTATAGAACAACCAATACACTCTTCCCGCCCTGAAAAAGACCTGGAGAGGATTCATGAAAATATTCCTAGAACAGAGAAACCACAGACAGTCATACATAGTGATACGCACGTTCCAAAGGGAAATACAGAAAATACGCCAGAGAACAAAAAATTCACCGGTGTTAATACCCAAAACCCAGCAGAAAAGCCATTCAGCCTAGAAGCCGAAATAGGGAAGCTCAAAATCTCCATCCCCCTCTCAGAACTGGCTAAGCACACTGTGTATAGACAACAGATTCTAAAATCGCTCCAATTGCCTGAAATTAGGGATGATGTAAACATCCTAGATGACACCCCTGAATTACTGTTTGGGCCAGAGGTTGACGAAAAAACAACATTCAGAATTGTTCCACCTTTCTATATCAGCCTGCACATACACGATAAGATATTGCACAATGCTATGTTTGATTCCGGTGCCTCGCACAACCTTATGCCCAAAGCCGTAATGGAAAAGTTAAACCTCGATGTCACCCGACCCTATAAAGATCTGTATTCGTTCGATTCAAGTCAAGTCAAGTGCCTGGGCTTAATCAAAGTATTTGCATATCCCTAGTCCAATTCTCGAACAAAATGATCTTAATGGACGTAGTAGTTGCTGACATACCCACAAAGTATGGCATGCTGCTATCCCGATCATGGGGAGAAAAACTGCAAGGATCCCTTCAACTCGACCTCTCTTACGCCACTATATCTGTCTTTGGGCAACCAAAAAGACTTTATAGGGAAACGCTGATGAAATATGTGGTGAGTAGTGAGGAAAAACCCCAAAATTTTCCAATATACTCGATCCATTCTGATATGGATTCTTTTATTTTGTTTAATGATAATACAAGTCTTCCAAATCTTGATGAACCGCTAGCCCTAGAACAAGAAAACAATGCTAGTAAGAGGCCAGCCGAAAACTCGCTTGAAATTATTTCTACAGCCCAGACGACCAGCACAGGACTGGAAGAAAATCCTGAAACAGAAGTCATCAATTCATCTGTGCTGCAGGCCCCTCAAACCCCCAAAACTCGCCTTGGACCAGACGTCTCATGGTATTTAGAATTTGACGGTGCAGTTAACACGTTAGGAGCAGGGGCTGGAGTGTGGATTTACAAAACTCATGAAAATCATGCACAAGGCCATGCTTATAGACTCAATTTTAAATGTACAAACAACATGGCAAAGTACGAAGCCCTCCTCTTAGGTCTCAAGCTGCTCAAAACCTTGGGAGCCACCACAATCTCCATCCTAGGCAATTCAGACCTCATTATACAATAGATAAAGGGCAATTTCGTCGCCAATGATAGTAGAATGAGAGCTTACAGAGCCACGGCTAGCGAATTTCTTAGCACCTTCAGTGATTTTGAGCTGACCAAAATCGCATGTGAAAATAACATTCATGCTCATAGCTTAGCTACCTTTGCCAGCACTTGTAGGTTCCCCTTTGGACCCAGTCACCACTTCACTGTTGAAGTAAAACATAGACCATCAATTCCTAACAATGTCGAGAATTGGCAGGTATTCAAAGATGATGTCTAGATTAACAATTTTTTAACTCTGGAAGGGATATTCTCTAGCACCAACATTGACATGGACGCTACACCAGAAACACAACAACTAGATCACATGACCCTAACAACCCACATGGCTGAGCAGATACTGAGCCCGAATATTTTTGACAGCACAAACATAAGGCAACTGAAACAGTCTTGCTCACCTAAGGCAGTCGATGCAGAAGAAGCATTTATGGACCTAAAAGGAAATATTTTTCCTGCTGGCCTGACCCCATTGGAAGACATGTTTGATATCAACGATGTAGCCAGAAAACCAAAAATGGAACCTTTGGATGCCACCATAGAAGAATAAAACATAGGAACAGCAGAACATCCCAAGATGATCAAACTCTTTAAAAACCTGCCTCCTGACCAAAAGCCCAAATATGTGGATCTATTCAAAGAATTCCAAGACATATTTTCCTGGAGTTATGAGGACTTGAAGTCCTATGATACTTCAGTAATCTAGCATACCATTCCCCTAAAGCCGAACCAGAAACCGTTCAAACAAAAGCTTGGGAGAATCAACCCCATGCTTCTCCCTATGATTGAAAAAAAAATAAAAAGAATGTTTGATGCAGGGATCATTGCGCCTATCAGATTCTCGGAATGGGTATCCAACTTAGTCCCTACCAGGAAGAAAACAGGAGAGATAAGACTGTGTGTAGACCTGAGAAACTTAAACCAAGTCTCCCTAAAAGACCACTACCCATTGCTTAAAATGGATCACATCTTGCAAAGGGTGGTGGGTTCTTCTAGGATCTCTCTACTTGACGGATTCTCGGGATTTAACCAAATTCTAGTTCACCCAGATGACCGGGACAAAACAGCTTTCACTATGCCCTGGGGAACGTTCAAATATGTTAAAATGCCTTTTGGGCTGAAAAATGTCGGCGCCACCTTTCAGAGGGAAATGGATATCACGTTCGCTAAGGAAATACATGATTTCCTTGTGGTTTACCTGGATGACCTGACCCCATTTTCCAAATCTGACTCGCAACACCTAAAGCACTTAAGATAAATTTTTATCACATGTAGGAAATTCGGTATTTCGTTGAACCCGAAGAAGTCCCTGTTCACCCTGGAGGAAGGCAGGTTATTAGGGCACATAATATCAAAATATGGGATCAGAATTCAGGCTATCCTCCAAATCCCTTACCCAAGAAACACGAAGGAGCTACAAGGATTCCTTGGAAAAATCAACTTCCTAAGAAGATTTATCCCCAATCTAGCTGAGTCAATGAGGCTATTGAGTAACATGCTAAAAAAGGACGCCAAGGTGAGATGGTCCCTTGAGGCCAAGCAGGCTTTTGAGAGTATACAAGCGGCCTTGACTTAGACACCAGTCCTAACCAGTCCTCGATTTGACCGAGACTTTATCATTTTTTCTTTCGCATCATAACATAGCATAGCAGCAGTCCTTCTGCAGAAAGACGATCAGGGAAATGAGAAACCAATAGCTTTCTTCAGCCGAGCTCTGAGAGACGCGCCCCTAAAATTTCAAATCATGGAAAAGCAAGCTTACACCCTGGTCAAAGCTATTAAAGACTTTAGAATTATATCCTCTACTCTCATGTGATCGCATATGTCCCTAACGTGGTTGTAAAGGACATATTAACTCAAGAAGGATTGGAAGGCAGGAGAGGAAAATGGATTGCTAGCATCCTTGAGTACGACATTGAGATAAAGCCCACCAAGCTCATAAAAGGACAAGGGCTAGCTAAGCTGATGGCCGAAACGAATTTCCGAGCACTTGACATTAATCAGTTGGACGATGAAGAGGAGCTGGCGACTCCACAGATCAGTGATACCTTCACACAATCCCCATGGTATTCTAATATTTGTTTTGTCTTGTTGAACCTGTGCGCTCCCACAGGATTGTCCAGAACTAAAAAAAGATTTTTAAGAATAAAATCATCAAACTTCTGTGTCATAGATGGTGCTTTATTTTGGAAGAATTATGAAGGCATTTTGCGTAAATGTTTAACTGAGGATGAAACTAACAACGTCATGAGAGAATTTCATGCAGGTGATTGTGGAGGCCACTTATACTGGAAATCCACGGCGGACAAGATCTTGCGGGCTGGTTATTACTGGCCCTCTTTGTTTACAGATGTGAAAGCATTTACTGCCTCTTCCCATAAATGCCAAATCTTTGAAGGAAAAAGAAAAATTTTTCCCCTGGCCCTAAAGCCCATCTCGACCGAAAAACCTTTTCAATAGTGGGGTCTTGACTTCGTCGGAGAAATTCACCCCTCCTCCTCAGGCCAACACAAATGGATTCTAACAGCCACCGACTATTTCACCAAATGGATTGAAGCCATCCCCTGTAGGAAAGACAATGACTCCACCATCATCTAGTTTCCTGAAAATAATATCCTGTCCAGATTTGGCTGCCCAGAGAAGATCATTACCGACAACGCAGCTGCCTTCAAATCCAATAAAATCATTAACTTTTGCCACAAGTACCACATTACCTTAGGGCACTCCACAGTGTATTACCCCCAAGGCAATGGCCTGGCCGAGTCCTCCAATAAGAGCCTCATCAATATCATAAAGAAGATGCTAGAAGAGAACAAAAAGAACTGGCACAAGAAGCTCATTAGCGCCCTATGGGCAGATCGAATGACCACCAAAAAATCCATTGGGATGAGCCCCTATGAACTTGTGTATGGCATGGAAGCTAGATTCCCTTCATCTCTAGGCATACCAACTATCAAACTGTTACAAGAAATCCAGGCTGAACCGAATGATATGCAGAGAAGGATTAATCAGACCATTCATCTTCAGCAAACCAGAGAAGAAGTTTTCAATAGAGCTCAAAGTCTACAGGAAAAACTCAAGAAAATGTTCGACAAGAGAACCAAAGCAAAAGATTTCCTGGTAGGCAACAAAGTCCTAAGATGGGATGCAAGGAGGGAAGACAAGGGCAAACACGCTAAATTTGATTTTCTGTGGAAAGGTCCGTACACTATCAGTGTTGTGCAAGGCAATAACACCTACATTCTCAAATCGCTTGATAACAGCACAGCGGAAGAAGGCCCGATCAACGGTCGGGTGTTGAAGCACTACAATGATCCCCCTGCTTAAAAGAGCAGGTGATGATTGATTTGTACATACTTTTTGACCTTTTAGAGTTTATAGTACCGGGAATACGCGGAAGAAAGCAGGCGATGCTTCCCAGTTTTGAAGAGGACAGTAAGAAACTAAAAGTCAAGGCACTCTGGCCTGCTGTTCTTGACTTCCCGCAAGGAGAAGCTATCCCCGAGTGGAGCCACTGTTAGCTCCTGCTGCAAAAGGTATTCATTTTTCATGATTGGCATTTCACAGGCCAAATATGTTGTACTTTGCTTGCTGCAGTGCTCCATATTTGCTCAAACAGTCTCCAAATGAAGAAGGCTACTTCAAGATTCGTTCACTTGCCTTCAAATTTTGTAAAATTTTTCCTAGTATCGCTACTTTTAGTTAAAGGGAGGTCCAAACAGTTTAATCTTGGTCTCCCTAGGTTTAAATTTCATGTTTTAGAATATAGAGATTGTAAGTCTGTCCAAACAGTTTAATTTTGGCAGACTCTTAGATAGGTAGAGAAACAGAAGAGTCCAACAGTTTAATTTGGGCTCTGGAAGAAATAAGGGAAGTATGTAGATAGGAAAACATCAAAAGAAAAATGTATGTTGGGTTTGCAAGTCTAAATGCACCCCAAGCAAAAGAAGAAAAAATGCTAGGCAAGTAGGCTGGGTAGGTAGTTCTGAGGCTATTGAATTGATGACAAGTTCCAAGTTTGCAGGCATCATATGATGTAGAACATAATTAGCAAATATTTGTAAGCAAAAAAAGGCTCAAATGAGGTATAACTAAATCCCCTTCTCTGCTTTCCCCCCGATCACTAACTAACATCCCCAAAAGAGGTCAAGATCTGCTTGACACCTCTTAAGTTCATCATCTTCATGACTCTGGTTGAGTAAAGATCTGCTTTACTCAAAGTTGTTCCATATCTTCTCCCGAAGTATGGTCCTACCCCCTGCAACAGCCTAAGTTCTTCCGAAACTTAGCGCTTTCTTATCATCTCCATATTAACCACTAACGATATTATCTAGCTCCCTATGTTTCCCATCCCCGTATTAATATTAAGTAAATTCCCCTATGTAATATCCCTTCCCCTGGTTGAGAAATAACCATAGCAAGTCCCGTGAATTGTTTAGTTTATCAGAAACTAAGCAAGAACCCAACCTCTGAAACCACCTTCCACATACTATGGACTCCTTCCTAAGTATAAAACTCCCCCAAAGTAGTCGGAACCCTTCCGAAACTTCAAAAGCCCTTCACACCCACTTACTTACCTTTTCCCTTCAAAGCCGTTTTTGCATCGCAAATTCGCCATCTCACATTCATGCAAAACAATGATCATCTGCTCCCCGCCAATGTGACATTGCGAAATCAGCGATCGGCGATCACAAACACCGAGTGTCCAATCCGTTCACCTTTCCTCTCCGCCGATGCGATATCGCGATATCGCATATCGGCAGTCGCAAGTGCCAAATGCCCAACCCAATGATCCCCCTCTTCCCCGCCGACGCGATATCGCGATATCGCATCGGAACCTCTTCACCAACAGTTCATCCAGTACCTCACCACGTCGCACTGTACCAGGTACCCACTGATGACGTCATCCGCCATACAGCCGACGCAGTGCTTACGTTAGCAGCCAGAAAAGCCGAAAAAGCTTCGCGCAAGGAGAAAAGTCGCACTTCGGAGCTCCAGATCAAGAAACAGAGGTAGTTTTTGATACGGGAAATAGGCCATTTCGAGGAATCTTCAGGGAATCTTCTGATCGCGAGCCCACTGCGCGCCAAAAAAGCTCGAAAATCGCCCAAACGTGCCAAAGGATCCAATTTGAAAATAGCAGCAGATCATTCACAAAGTTTAAAGTGTATCAGATCAAATCAGCAGGCTCCAAGCGTGCCAAAGAGTATCAGTCGACGGCGGAAACCATCAATGTAGCGGCAAAGTGTATCAGAGAATATCTTGAGCAGCGGCCCAAAGCAAGAGAAATTTGAATATCTTCCAGCAGATCCATAGGAGGAGAGCAAAATCACTTGAAGCTCTCAAATCATAATAATTGCACATTCAATTCGCACTAAAGCCTAACTGCAGTCCCAAAGCACATTCACTTTAGCAGCACCGCATCTGGTCCCCAAGGGCCACCTCGTCACCTGTTCCGATTCAGCTGCCCCCAGCGCAGCCAAAAAAATTTACTTGCATTTATTTCCAGCAGCACTTAGATTTTTGAAGAGTTCTAAGCCGACCTGTCAAGGTCACCTGTAATGATGTTTTCTTGATATTTTGTTTATAAATACCACCCAAAGCGATATTGTAAAGGGTTGGTTGGTTGGTAGTAGTAGTTGTTGGTCAATTTCCTTTCCAGCAATTTCTCTGAGTAAAGACTCGCACTGTAACTGTCATATTTTTAATAATCAAAGATTGCTGAAAGCATGGATTGCGAAACAACTTGCTGTTTTCTCTTGGCCAAGGAATGATCACGAAATTCCTGTGTCTCTGCATGATCCAATAAGTGTTCTTCTCCCCTGTTTATTTTATGTTTTTATCGTCTTTTCGCCTTTCTAAGCTGCAGGAAAAAAGAATAGCTTGAGATTTGTTTAAATACACCTTAAGTTCAATTTCTGCACTTTTCAATGTTTTCTGCTGAAACAGTTATGAGCTAGAATTCTTAACTGCTCTAGTTTACCCTGTTTCTTTCATATATGAGTGCATGTCTTTGGAATTATTAACTGCTCCGGGATCCCACTCATCCACTTCTCCCCTTGGTCAGCATGATGAAATGATTCTCTTTTGCCTTTCATCCCTAATATTCATTCCATACTTTCAGCAGCCTGAGTATTCTATCCTGCGTGGCTATCCCGCTCCGTATCCCTTTGTGACCAAGAAAACGCTCGCATGCCTCAATCTGTGACTCCATGCCCAATGTGTTAGGATATTTCGACACATAGGAAATATTTAAGTTCAACTTGGTCTAGTATAGAGTTAGGTATAGAGTTAGGTAAAGTGTGTTTCTTTACTGTTGTACATTTTGTAACTTACAATCCGACGGTCACGATATGTAGTGATCCGATGGGTTCATTCTCTCCTCGGTATTACCGACACTTGATCCGTGGCTTAACACCCGATTGGTCCATGATCTCTATTTAAAGAGCATGGAGGGTCATTTGTAGGTTAACCGTTCATGAGAGAAACTTATGTAAAATTTCATTCTTTTATTAATAAATTGCCTGAAGTGGCGCGTTGGCTCAGGCCGTGGACTGTTTCCCTCTTTGAGGGTTTTAACCACGTCAAAAATACTGGTGTATTGATCTGTGATCTGTTTGTGAGTGGTGTTCTTTGGTGTTCTGTCTAAAGAACTTATCCTGTAAATTCCTACATAATGCTTATCACTTATTGGACATGTCCATGAAAAAATTATAGGCGAAAGCATAGGGTACTTTTTTTAAGATAACCTTTTACAATTTTAAGTATGCTCATTAGTGTGAACATAATGCTGAAGCATGTAAATTCCCTTAACAAATTTTCCTTTATTTGTGTTTAAGAGCTTCCTTGTTTATTTAAAGTTTCGTTATTTTAATTTATATTTATTTTCCATTTAAATTAGACATTGCTTTTCATCGGTATGAAATAAATATATGCATGCCTATGTGTTTTTTTGAAAATATGCATCATCATATATTTAGCTATTGTCCTAGTCACATAAGGTTTTTCGTATTTAAGTATTTTTTGACAAAGTTTTATGAATTTTAACATAGTATCATAGAAGGCAAGGAATTCCAACCTGCATGTTTAAAAAAAAACTTTAACTACAACGAATCAATAATATCTCTTATTTATTGCGATGGAAATCATTTTATAATATTAAGTTTGTATGAGGAACAAATGAAAAATTTTGTATGTTCTCTAAATTCTTATTTATTTGACAATATAAAATGTCAAAATTTGAGATTGCATATTTTGTATGAAAAAATAAAATGAATTTAAAATAACATTATTACATATGGAATTATTTCAAAGTATTTAAAATATCAAATATAATAGTATGATTTAATAATAATAATAATAATAATAAATGAAGTGTGCTTAATTTTTTTCCAAAGAAAAAATCGTAATTTTGTTCAACTTGACATAAGGACAAAATTACATTTTGTAGATGCCCAAGGGAATTATAGAAACATCATTCAAAATTCCTATATAAAAAAAGAGCTCAAAGCTTGTTATAGACATTCCACCAATAATTAGGGACTAGGAAGCATCTATAAAAAATAGGCACAGGCCTCCCCCATTATTTTGGAAAAACCCTAGAGATCGCCAAACCCTAAGACAAAATATGAAGAAAGCTCAGAGGCTAAGCATGCAAGCTTGCGAAAAACCCAAAATGAGCAACAAAAAAAACTAGAAACCCCATCAAAGAGACCTGAGCACAGGCCGTCCAGAAATCCCAGTAAACCCCACAAAAAACTGTGGCAAGAACACTAGGAAAAAGGTAGCAACTGTGGCATCGAACATACCAGGAAAACGACAACATCTACAAAAACATAGGATCACCCGCAATTGGAGAAAATAGAGGCATGAATCTGAGGCCGAAAAAGGAAAAGGAGCTAGCTCGACCCCTATCCCTCAACTCCCAACTCCACAACAAGATAAAGATGAAAAAGGAGGCTCAAACCAAGATTGAAGATGGCTAGGAAGATGCCTCAACCCCACTCCCTCAACTCCCTTCTAAAATCCGAGTCAAACAACCAGAAGAATGCCGCAAGAGGCAAGCAACATTGAAGGAAAAAATTTGACCCGTTGTAGGGTTACAAAAACCCCATAAGCCAAGCCATGAACCAAAGCGAGAGGAACAACGACGTCCAAGAGGCATGAGTTGACAACGAGCTAGACAGATGGAGGATTGCAACAACTTTGAACCAGAGCCAGAAGAAAACTTAGGGCTACAACGACAAGGGTTCCCTATTGTCGAGCCCTCAGACTGCATGTATCAATACCCCTAGTAATATCACAACTAATTAAAAATCATGAAGCGTGCCTAATTACACAAAGATAACCATAATAATAAATGAGGCAGGTCAAATTGCATATGTACTAAACTATTTTATATATTAAATTTTCAATTAAAGTTCAGATTGCATCAAAATTTAGAAGCATTATTACACATTATCACATTATTTCAAAGAACTAAACTATCAAAACTAAAGGCATGATTTTCAAAGCATTAAAATGTTAATATTAATATATATTTTCAAAATTAACACAAATGCATGTGTGCGAGACTGTGGAGGAAGTCCATTGCGCGGAGGAAGCTTTCAAGCTTTCATTGTGTGCACCTTTGCACTCTGCACATTTTATTAATAATAAAAAATGAAGCTAGCCTAATTACACAAAGATAACCATAATAATAAATGAAGTGAGTCAAATTGCATGCGTTCTAACTCCAAAAGAGTTAAAATGCATTAAAATTAAAATATCAAAGAAATTACTGCATTCATTATTTGAAAGCATTAAAATTTAAGTTAATGTATCGAAATTAATTTTAATCATATTATATATTAATTTCGATATATATATATATATATTTAAAATATAAACTACTCTTTATATTAAATTTTCAATTAATATTCATGTGAATCAAAATTAAAAAGCGTTATTACATATAACATTATTTCAAAGTATTAAAATACCAAAATCTAAAAGCACGACTTTCAATGAATTAAAATATTAAAATTAACATATACTTTCAAAACTAACGCAGATGCATATCCCTGACATTGCAAAGGAAGTCCATTGTGCGGAGCAAGTGTTCAAAATTTCATTGTGTACACTTCACAATCTATTAATGATAAAATAATCACTAGTCTTGAGTTTTCAAGTTTTCATTGTGCAAAACCTCTGCACTTAGCACAATCTATTAATAATAAAAAATTAAATGTAGCTAATTACACAAAGATAATCATAATAATAAATGAAATTGCATGTGTACTAACTGCAATAGAGTTAAAATACATTACAATTAAAAGATTCAAAGAAAAGCATTATTTAAAAACACTAAAATTTAAATTAGACATATCAAATTATATATATATAGTGTATGTTGTGTATATATATATATATATTAATATATATTAGTAGTAATAATATATTTAATTAAATTATCGTTATTAATGTTTTGGAATTTAAAATTCAACTGCATCAAAATTAAAATTAAAAAAGGAAATTATTTTTACAAATATTACATTATTTCAAAGCATTAAAACACTAAAACTTAAAACACTGATTTCAAGGCATTAATATTATATTACACAAATATTTTCAAAATTAATACAATGCATGAAAAAGGAAGTCCATTGTAGTAAAAAAGTTGTTAGCCTCTCTCATAAAACAATAATAAATCCAAATAAATAAATAAATAAATTAAATATTCAAAGTTAGGAATTTGTGCCTAACTCTTGGGTTGTTCCTCTAAGATAGGAGTTAGTTTAGGTAACTCCTATATTGGTGTGCGTCTGGTGAGAAATTATCTCAACCAAAGGAGAAGTTATCTCAACCAAAAGTGTCTAAGATAGCACGCACTATCTTGAGAACACTGTCTCTCATCTATTTATTTGTAACACTATATTCAATTATTTGATGAATAATAATGAGAGTGAATACTGAGGAAGCATCAGGCTTCTGCCTTTTTCCGCCAATATATTTTGTGTTTGGTTTTATATATTTTTCTGAGTTGTTTTAATATGTATCATGTGGTATCAGAGCACACGGTTTTTTCACTTTGGGATTGAGAGACTGTGTATTGGCGCAGAGACAAACTGTGACAACGTGTTGTGCAGAGCCAGATGCTGATGAATAAAGTTGGAGTTGGGTTATTGAAGCAATAATTGATAAAGTTGATTCTACAATGTTCAGCAAGAATCGAATCAGCGTTGAAGTAGTGGACCGATTTCCTGAGGCTGAAAAGTACAATGACAGTCATCGATTCCAAGCTGCATTAGTTCTGGACTGTACGTAGGAATAAATTGTGTGTTAACGATTCTTACCAGTGCGTGTCTCATAAGAAAACTGTAAGTGTTTTCCCTGCATGGAATGACTGATTGGTGTGATTTCTATTCAGACTTATATATAACAATTACAAGTTGGAGATTAATATTCGGAATGTAGTATGTTAGAGAGTCAATGCCTTCGAAAGTTTGAAGCGAGTTTCCTCTACAACGACAACCTCAATTGATAACACCCAAGCAGGCTATATCAACGTAGTCCCTAAATTTTCTGGTAGTCTCCAGTCAGTTTTTCATGTGAATTATAGGTAGAAAGAGGAGGGGCAATGAAGGAATCAGTCAATCGAATGGAATGCACTGCACTGCACAACTTTTATTCTTGCATCGCCATTCAAAATTAACAACAAGAGCATATAAGAGGATATTAGTGAGCTCTTCAGTGGATGACATACTTATCATCGATGGCTCTCAGGGAGAATGCAAAGGAAAAAGTCACATATGCCAGTTCGAACAACCTGTTGATTTGAACGATAAAGATGATAAATCACTTTCAGTGAACAATGAACTAGAATGGCAATGCCACTGATGACGACGATAGCTGCATTGATTCTACATGGAATCCATTGTTATACGACTTTCAGTTTGAGCAACTGGTGTTTTGAATCCTATTACAGTTTCTGATCTCTTTGGTCTTTGCCATTTCGGGACTCTCTACAATGTACGATGCAAGCTGGTATTCATCATATGCTGTCTTACATGACTTTTCAAAATACATTTTTTTTAGTTTGCCGGGATATATGCTTTTAGAGTCTCCTTGAACATAAAGCCAATTTCAGAAACCTTGGTAACTATTCAAAGATATATCCAATAGTACGGAGGAGCCAGTGTATAGCCACCGTGGAGGAGCCTTCACCTTGAAAATCTACAATGTGGAATATTTTCCTGCCTGGAAGTCAAAGGTAAAATTTGCAATAGTCGTTTTGTTTTAAGGCATGAAGGTTATGGTTTGAAAGTTTAAATGGGCACCTTTTCATATATTGGAATATATTAGTTCATGCTTGACAAAAACACTAATATTAAAAAAAAAAGAGAGGTGTAAAAGAATATTTTATGGAAATTTTTGAAAGGGAGGTATGTAAAAGTGATTTATTATATGTGTTGGGGAGTTGTGTTTTTTAAATTAAAAAAAAAAAGAAAAATTGGAATGATAAGTGAGTGGAGTAATAAGATGTTTTTTCTAATGTAATTTTTTTTTGGAAGTGATAAGGGATTTGTATTATTTGTGGAGAAATAAGGTTTTTTTTTTTAAATTTTTGGAGTGATAATTATTTTGTATTTGGAGTGATAAGGGAAAGTTGTTGTAATTCAAAGTATTGTTTTACTTTGAGAGGGATTGTGTCACTATCCATTCAGATTTTGAAGGCGAGTTGTTTCAAAGGGTTGTCAGCTTGGCATTATCATTGCTTCATATGTACTCAGTGATTAATAAAGATATCATTTTTTTGGTGTTGATGTGTCCTAGATCCGCCCGAAATTGAATAAGGGGATCTAAGGTACACTATGTGTGTTTAATGGCGCATGTTTTTTTTTTTTTATGGCTTCATGTTACTGTTTTTGATCTGTGTCTAATTGTGACACATCAATAATTTCATCACATACATGAAATTCAATATCAGCGAGTACAACACATAACGAAATAGCTGCAAGATCAACACATGCATCTGCACAAATTAAAGATTGTCTACATCAGCATTTTAAATCAACAAGCCAATTCACTTCATCAAGTTCATGTACTTGCACACTCAAAAGTCTACATCAACATCGTTATACATTCTTTTCAGAACTTGTAATCAAATTCATTATGTTACGCTAAAAAAATTCATTGTTAATGAATTTTTAAGAAGACAAGTGAATTCATTGTTTTAAAGTGAATCATTGTAAGCTTTCTTGGGTGCATTATCGACAGTGTTCGACACCCTTGCTTTACACAAAATCAATTGAGTGCATGCGTTTTTTCAAACAAGCGACAAGTTCACATCTCCTGCAAGCGAGCGTGAGTATTCAGTCAAGCAATTTGAGTCAACACAGTATAAAGTTCAAACTTTCAAGCGAGCCAGAGTGAAGTTCATTACAACAACCATCAAAGCAACCAAACAAGCAAGTTGAGATCGACATCAAGCGAGCGTGGCTATTCCTTCAAGTGAGCGTAAAGTCATCAAGTAAGGAAAGTGAGTGTCATTCAAGTCCCATAGCAAGCGAGCGTGCCATTCAAGTTCCATAGTAAGCGAGCCTATCATTCAAGTAACAAAATCAAGTGAAACAGTTCAAAGCACGACATCTACGACAAGAGAGCCTGATTTCAAGTGAGAAAGTTTAGATGGCGCAACATATTCAGTTGTTAAACATTCTTCATAGTTTGATCATCTCCAGTGATGAATACATGGTGCAATATGTATCAAAAGTTTTCATTGAGTGGTGCATTGCACAATCTATTACTACACGCCTTCCAACTCCAAAAAAGTTAAAATACACTACTCTATATATATATATATAACAAACTATCATATTATTTTTTGAAAACATTAAAATTTAAATCAACATATCAAAATTAAATATAATTATCTTATATATTAATTTTGACATATATTTAAAATTAAATAATATGTATATTAACTTTTTAATTAAAATTCACACTGCATCAAAATTAAAAAGTATTATTAGATATAAAAAAATTTCAATTAAATTTGAAAACATGGTTTTCAAAGTATTGAAACATTAAAGGAAAAGAATTCCAAGCTGTGTGCTTTCATAAAAGCTTTAACTACATTAAATAAAAAATCTCTTTTATTTCTTAGGATTGGAAATCATTTCATATTATTAAGTTTGAACAAGGAGCCAATGAACAATTTTGTTTATGTTCTCCAAATTCTTAATTATTAAAAAACGTAAAAATGTCAAAATTCGAAATAAATGGCATAATTTAAAAACATAAAATCAATTTCATACCCCCAAAAAAATATTATATATGATATTGTTTCAAAGTATTAAAATATTAAATCTAAAAGTATGATTTTCAAAGTATTAAAATATTAATATTAACGGGATTATTGGTTCAAAACTTTATGGGAAAAAATTTAGTCATGGTAAGTGTTAGTGTCGCTGGGTGGCTTGAGTTGAGTGAGATCCCAGTGTGATTTTGATGGCTTAGATGCCCCGGGTTGTAGTTTCTCAAGCCAGAGGTCAAACCTGATGCAATGTCCAATGAACTAAGACCACTTGAGAAAAAAAGATACTAATATTAACATATATTTTCAAAAGTAACATAAATGCATATGAGTGGGACTAAAGAGAAAGTCCATTGTGTGGAGCATATTTTCAAGCTTTCATTGTGCGAACCACTTGAGAAATCACTTGAGAAAAAAGATACTAATATTAACATATATTTTCAAAATTAACACAAATGTATATGAGTGGGCCTAAAGAGAAAGTCCATTGTGTGGAGCATGTTTTCAAGCTTTCATTGTGCGAACCTCCACACTTTGCACAATCTATTAGTAATAAAATAATCATTGATATTGTGGGGTGATGTGGAGGAAGATTTTAAACTTTTGTTGTGGCAAATGCCACACTCCACACAATCTACTAATAAGAAAGATGAAGCCTTCCTAATTACACAGAGATAACCATAATAATAAATGAGTCAGACCAAATTGAACGTGTAGTAAGTCCAAAAGAGTTAAAATACATTACAATTAAAAGAATGAAAAAAAAACATTTTTTGAAAGCATTAAAATTTAAATTAACGTATCAAAATTAAATCTAATTATCTTATATATTAATTTTGATATATATTTAAAATTTAGAACAAACTATATATTAATTTTTCAATTAAAATTCACATTTAATCATTACTAAAAAACATTATTACACAACATTATTTCAAAGCATTAAAATATCAAAACTAAAAACATGATTCTCAAAGCATTAAATATTAATATTAACATATATTTTCAAAATAAACACAAATGCATATTTGTGGGACTAGAAAGAAAGCTTTCTAGTTTTCATTATGTGGACATATGCACTCCGCTCAATCTATTAATAATAAAATATGAATCTAGTTAAGCAGAAATAACCGTAATAATAAATTAGGCCAGTCAAATTACACGTGTTTTAACTCCAAAAGGGTTAAAATACGTTAAAATTAAAACATCAAAGAAAAAATAATTATTACAAACTACTATGTTCATTATTTAAAAGCATTAAAACTTAAATTAATGTATCACAATTAAGTCTAATTATCTTATATATTAATTTTTTTGATGAAAATTCACATTGAATCAAAATTAAAAAACATTATTACATGTCATTAAATATTAATATTAAAGTATATTTTCAAAATGAACGAAAATACATATGTGTAGAGCTATGGAGGGAGAAGGGAGTCCATTGTGTGGAGAAAGTTTTCAATCTTTCATTGTGTGGATCTACGCACTCTGCATAATCTATTAATAATAAAATAACCATTAGTCTTGTGTAAGACTATGGAGAAAACTTTCAAGCACAAAGGCAAGGACCCTGGGCATAGGTTTTTACAGTCTCTACATTCAAACCATATCAAATTAAATGGCAGTAATGATGCTCAGTGGTCGAGAGTTCTTTGGAAGTCAACATTACTTTCTAAATCTCACTTGCTTGTCTAGTGCGTTATAGAGACAAAAGTCTCTATGTGGGATGTTATGCAACACAGACATAATATTGGCCTTGGATGGTGTGCTCTATGTAAAGGTAGTGAGGAATCTATTGACCACCTTTTTGTCCATTGTTCCTTCACAAAGAAAGTTCGGTTAGCTTGTAATGCTTTACTTGGCTCAAAATGCAAATGGGAGGGTTTTTCTTTTAAAGAGATCTAGAGAGCCTAGAATGAGAATAGGTTCACAAAGCCTTATAGGGCCCTCCCTCTTATTTTAAGTTGGGGACTTTGACTAGTAGGGAATAGGGAATTTTTTCAAAACATCTCTTCCTATCTGGAAAAGAACAACTGCTGAATAAATATCCATTATTTCCCACTAACCTCAATCTAAGGTGCATTCTAGTGACATAGGAGTGCTCACTAAAAATCCAGATGTAAGCATTCCTTGGGGGTATTTCGATGAGGCTTCGTAGGGGGAGGATTTTATCTATGGAGAAGGTTTTGTGCTTCATTTATCTCCTCAACAGTCCTTTCATGTAAAAATGGGGTTGGGTAAAAGCACAAATAACTGGGCTAAACTCTTAGCTTGTAGATCCCTTATTGCTTTCCCTAAGGAAAAAGGATGTGATCATCCTCAATGCTTTCGTTATTCTTTATTAGTGGTTAACTAGGTCAATGGGATCCAACAATGTTGGAACATTACTTTGGATCATATTTTGGAGGATATTCAAAGATTGAAAATTTCCTTTAATTCATTCTCATGCATTCATATTTATAGGGAGAAAAATGTTGATGTTGATAGGCTTTCTAAGAAAGGTTTGCTCATGGATTGAGGGTCATGGAAGGTGATCGAGATTCTGGCCCAAGAACGTTATCATTTTTATCACAGATCATATATGGACGGACATCTTCATGTTGTTCTTTCTTAATGTCATATTGACATCTTACAAAAATATGTTTTGCCTGCTCTGCAATAGTTTTTTAGTGTATATATCATGCTATATTTTTGTGTATGTTTTCAGTTTTCCCATATGAGAACAACTCAGCTGATTTGATTATGTTTACATTATGTACAAACAATGTAAGTAGTTTTTTTAGATGTATTTTGATATTTTATTTTGATGCATGATGCTTCAGGATATGGGAAACATCTTGATGAATGCATATGTTGGTGTGTATATGAAAAATGTATTTCTTTCTCTTATGAATGAAAGTATGATGTTTTTTCTTCGAGAAAAATAAATAAATTAATAAATAACAATATATTTTAAATAATAATT
Source organism: Pinus taeda (assembly GCA_000404065.3). NCBI lineage: Eukaryota > Viridiplantae > Streptophyta > Pinopsida > Pinales > Pinaceae > Pinus > Pinus taeda. The sequence continues at coordinate 110,788 of APFE031158248.1, read as the reverse complement.
TATTTAAATTTTGCAATTTTAGAAAGTATATATTTTAAAATACAAATATATTTATTTTTAAATATATGAATGATAGTTTTTTGAGCCAAACTATGGGTATTAGCTTAAATGTTTCAAGCCTAATATACATAGTTAACTCCAAATAACTATTAAACATATAAGGACCCACATTCATATATATATATATATATATAATATTTTTAGCTGGGGAAATGATGAACTAGGAGCAGCTAGGGTTTGGGCTCATGAGTAGCAACTAACAAACCTGCAACATTATGGCCTGTAACAAGACAGGGGAAAAATGACAATGGATCAGGATGATAGTGGAATGAGTGGTATGGCAGAGGGGGAGATCCCCTCCTACTGAACGTCGCCGCAGGGGAGACGAGTCTTCATGGCATAGTTGGCGGCAATGGAAATCATAGGAAGTGTCTACCGGTACTGGGAGCTAAATGGCAAGCTAGGATGGGAGGAAAATGTCTACCCAGAGCATCCAACAAACCGCAATCTATAATACCTAATAACAAGCTAGAGGAATATAAAGGATATATGAAGGACCATGCCCTGATTTACAAGTTTATTGGGGCCTATCCTAGAGAGAAGGAATTGTTTAAATGGATTCAACAACGATGGCAGCCAAAGGCACATAACGAACTCAAGCTCGGGGCAAAAGGGTTCTTCTTGGTAATTTTTTCCAACCTAGAAGACAAGGAGAAGGTTTTTGAAGATGGGCCATATTTCTTCAACAATGCTGGCCTATTCATGAGACACTAGGAGGAGTGCTACAACCCGTACTAGGAGAAGCTACTGGCAACATCCATCTGGGTTCGAATCTTCAGCCTCCCAATGGACTTCTAGGACCCTGAAATATTGGAAGGAATAGGCAACTCGATCGAAACTTTTTTCAAAGTAGCAGACTGGACAAGAAAAGGTAGGTACACATCCTATGCAACAATCTCTGTTTACATGAATATCATTGACCCGCTACTAGACTACATAGAGCTAGAATACCATGATGAGGTATGGAAACAAGCCCTAGACTACGAGCATATCCCATTCAGATGCAGGTGTTACCATGAATACGGGCACCTTTACCGAGCTTGTCTGCTAAACAACCGAGAAAATCAGTCGTAGGGAAAGAAGGTGGGAGAGGAAATGGGAAGAGAGGATGGGGATGGTTTCCATGAAATGCACAGAAAGAGAAGAAACCAGAAACCAAATGTGAACTAGAAGGCACACCAAAACGAGGTAGAGCAACAAAACCTTAACAGATTTGATACCCTTTAGATGGATGAGATGGAGGAGACAAGTGGGGAGGCCACTAAGAATATGGAAGGCATTCAAAAGAAGGAGAAGGAGGGAAGTAAACAAAAGAGACAAGAAGTAATTGAAAAGCAAAGAGAGGAAAATAACATGCAAATGGTGGAGCAAAATCCAATGGAAATCGAATCCCAGAAAGAAGACCTTAGTGTGGAAGAGAAAGTGATGAAACAATAGCTATAGGAGTGGAGACATATGAACGAACGCTTCATTCCAGAGGACCAAAAGCAGCTCTATAAAGAAAGCTTTCAGCAATACAAGATAAAACAAGGAACATCCATCATAGCCCAACCAAAACACTTAGGATCCCATGGTGGACAAGGGCATGATCCAGGAACCTTAGGAAAAGGGGGAAAGAAAGTAAGTAGAAGACCTATGAATGAATCCATACAAACGGTGGGGGAACTATTAGTAAACTCAGGGAGAGTGGTGCCATTATCAGAGGTCTTTCAACAACCCCCAAAATTGTTGAAATGATTATTACAACTTGGTATATAAGAGGCCTCAATAGTAGAGGAAAACAGAGATACCCCAAAGAGAGATTGAAAAAAGATCAACCTAGTATAATGATTATTTAGGAAACGAAAATAAGTGAAAGGAAACTGAAAGAGATTTTGGAAAACTTCAAACCCCAGTACTAGGTTATTGGATAGGATGCTAATGGAAGTGCAGGAGGGTTCGTGATCATCTGAAACCTAGGAGAAATATGGTTCGAAGATTGGGTCAGCATCCGAGAACCCTCTCAAGACGGTTTATAGTCATTGTATCAAAATATTTGGTGTTACTCATAGGAGCATACGGACCTGATATCCCAAGAGAAAAAAAGGGCATTTCTACAGAACCTAGCAAAAAATGAGAGGCCTTTACCCAGAGGACTTATGGGTGGTGAGAGGTGACTTCAACATGATCACATCACTAGTGAAAAATGGGGAGGCATGAGGATAATGGACACATATATGGAGCTTTTTGGGGACACTATAGCAAAGCAACGATTAGTAGACATCCCAACCATAAACAGGGTGCACGCTTGGAATAAGAGAAGAGGGAGGAATCACCAATTTGCCTCCAGATTGGATAGATTCATAATCTCGGAACAAGTAATTAGCAAAGATATATTCATTGAAGCATCGATTCTCCTTGGAATGGGCTCATAACACTAGCGGATTCGGCTGGAAGTGGATCTGAAAGAAAGTCCGAAAAATCGACCCTTCAGGTTTGAAGCTTTCTAGCTTAGAGACATAGCCCTCATTAAAAAAATTGAGCTCTAGTGGACATAGAGCGATTAGCAGGGGAGGAATTGTATGCATACATTCCAACTAAACTCAAAGAAATTAAAAAAAAGATAAGGAAATGGAACAAAGAACACTTCAGACACATCATGAAGGATCAACAATAATTAAGTCAAAAGATGATGGAAGTGCAACAAAAATTAATACAGGAAGGGAGATCTAAAGAGATAGCAACAGAAGAGGGACAAATCATCAACTAGGTGGAGGAAAGGCAGAAGTAAGAAGAGATTCTATGGAAACAAAAGGTGAGGGTGAATTGGTTAAGAGAAGGGGAGAGGAACACCCGGTTCTTCCACAAGGCCATGATCCAACACCGCCAAAGAAACATAATATTAGCACTTAATGAAGAAGAGGGGAATCACAAAACACAACATGAGGAGATGGAGGGTCTCTTAGTAAACAACTTCAGAGACCTCCGATCAGAACACCAAGTAGATAGAATGGAAGAAATTCAAAGAATCTCCCAACATATACCCCATAAGGTCACACAAGAACAAAACCTAGTCCTGATGAGAGCAACAACACTCGATGAAGTGGAATAAATCGTCAAAGGCGTGACAAAAATAAGGCCTCATGCCTGGATGGGTTCACAACAGAATTATACCAAGCCACTTGGTCATTCATGGGAAGAGACATTCTGGAAGTCATGGAGGAATCAAGGCAAAACCAAAAGGTATGCCCTGGTCTAAACTCTACCTTTATTACTCTCATCCCTAAAAAATCGAAATCAGAAGACCCTCAGGGATTCTAACCTATTGCCCTTTGCAATGTCATTTATAGAATTATAGCTACTTTTATAGTCAAGCGGCTAAAGCCTCTTCTCCCAAATATTATCTCCCTGGAACAAATAGGTTTTGTTGAAGAAAGGCAAATTTTAGATGGGCTGGTTACCTCCCAAGAATTTGTTTATTCCCTCAAGGCAAAGAAGTTAGTAGGCATGCTGGTGAAGCTGGATCTATAAAAAGCTTATGATCGTTTGAGCTGGGGGTATCTAAGGAGTATCCTAAGAACCTATGGTTTTAAACCTAGATGGATTAATTGGATAAGTGATATGATATCCACACATGTGTTCTCTATCTTGCTAAACGGGAATCCTACCCGAACCTTTAATCCTACTCGGGGACTGTGACAAGGTGATCCCTTGTCTCCATTTCCGTTCATTATTGCTACAGAGGGCTTGGGCAGATACATTAAGGAGGAAGCTCGAGAATCCAGGATCAAAGGCTTAACGATTTGGGGGAATGACCTTGTAATAACCCACCAGCAATTCATTGATGAAATCATGCTCTTCTGCCAGGTATCACTCAGAGAAGCCTGTAGAATCAAAAAAATCTTGAACACCTTTATGCAGACTTCAGGGACCCAAATAAACAATGAAAAATCTTGTACCTTCTTCTTCAATACTCAAGGGAATGTAAAAATCTATCTGGCTAGGATTTTGGGGTTCTCTACAGGTAATCTCCCCACTAAATACCTGGGTATGCCTCTATTGGAAAATTCCCTAAAAATGGCAGGTTGGAAACAAATCATCCAGAAGATCCACGGAAGGTTGGGAAGCTGGGCCTTTTGATCCCTCAACTTAGCCTATATAATAGTCCTCCTCAAAGCAGTACTGTAGTCAATACCAATATACCAACTGTCAGGCATGGCGGCCCTAAGAGGGCCTGCACAAAAAATGGTTGATATCTTTAAAAATTTCCTTTTGGGGTGGGGCACAACAGAAGAAAAAATGGGCCCTTATATCTTGGCAGTGTTCGACAAAAAAAGAAGATGGAAGAAGGGTTAGGCCTAACGGACCCTTGCACCTTAAACCAAGTAATGGGAGCTAAACCATGGTGGAGATGGTTAGTGGGACGAAGGGACCTCTGGAAAAAAATATGGATAAGAAAGTATAACATGCTGGAGAGAACTGAAGAAATCCTGTGATATAGAGACCCACCAAAGGGTTCAACAATCTGGAACTTAGCAAGCCAAAATCGCGGCCTCATTACCCAACATGCTTTCTAGGAAATTTGAAATGGCAGAACAACAAGATTTTGGTGGGAATCATGGCAGCAAAGAGAAAGACTCATAGATGGGCAAGAACTCTGAGATATATACCGATTTACCAATGATAGCAGTATTGAATATGTAGAACAATTCTGGATCGAAGAGCAAGGGACAAGAAACTAGAGAAGATGGAAAAAGAAGCATGATTGGGGTCTAAGTATAGAGATAGAGCAATGGGAAGAATTCGACAAAGAAATGAGAACAAGACAAATAATTATTAGGACAGACTCGGGTATTCTGAGATGGGGCCATTCAACAAAAGGAACCTTCACCATCAAAGAAGCATATGAACTAAAAGTAGAACAAGGACAAGATGGCCAAGCACTGCTCTAGAAAAAAATCTGGAAGGGAGGATGGTGGCCTAAGGTTGCCATTTTCTATGGCTGGTATGTAAAGGGAGGATCCTTACATGGGACCAACTACAGAAGAAAGGAATTCATGGACCGTCCTTATGCTGGATGTGCCAGAAATATAGAGAGGATATAGAGCATATGCTGAATTCATGCTCGCTTATGGAACAAAAATGGGGCCAATTGCAAGGAGTCTTCGGAAGGATGGATAGGGATATCACAACATAAAGGAGACAAACCTGTTATGGCACAATAATATCTTCTCAAGTCCAGTCCTGAACCGAGCTTGGGGTCTGGCTTTGGGGTTCAACCTATGGGCCATATGGAAAGAACGAAATTGCAAAATATTCAAAAACAAAATCTCAACCCAAGAACAGGTATGGGAAGGAATTGTAAGAAATATCAGGGACTATTCTAGCATATCATTGGAGCCTAAAAGATTGGCAAGTTCCTCCCCAAGAAGCAAGAATTCTTCGACGACTTAACCTAACAATGGAAATGATAGCCCCTAATGCCTGGAAAATGGATAGGATGAATATAGGTTCCCCGATGCAATTCAGTACACCTAGTGAAGGGTTCATAAAACTGAATTTCAACAGGGCTTCAAAAGGGAACCCGGGAATAGTAGGGCTAGGTGGCATATTCCTGGATACCCAAGCGGACATGCGGCTCATATATGCAGACTCGTGTGGGTTTTCAAGTAACAATGAGGCAAAATTTGCAGCAACTGGATAGAGACTCCGAATTGCTGTAAGAATGGGGTATCGAAATGTGGTGGTGGAAGGAGATTCCAGCTTGGTCATAAACACCATGAGTAAACTGAAAAATGGCATGTCATGGGACAAATTAAGTCAAAGTTGGAGGACAACTTGCCTCATACAGGAAATAGGGGAGCTCATTCATAAGTTCAACTATATAATGGTCAAACATGTAAGAAGGGAAGGGAATAAAGCGGCATACTTCTTGGTCAACTAGGGTTGCAACCAGCAACATGTTCCACTGGAAAAATTATGGCCACTACAACCTAGGGATGACAAACTTAAAGCCTTGGAGGACATCCTGCACCAAGACCACCAAAAAAACCAAGAAACTGGGAATCCAATCAACCATACCCTCGATTGGGGTGCGTGCTTGAGGCAGGAAAGGACGTCAGATAGGAATGATAGTTATGAGGCTTAATGGAAGGGTACCACCCATCGCCCTCCACATGCTCATGGCGATGGGTGCGATGGCATCCCGCATGCAAACTGACAAAGGAAATGGGAGAGGTGGCGGGTATGGCCAGGACGAGGTAGGAGGTGAGGCATGTAAGGAAGGATAGGTGAATTGATATGGTATGATAGAGTGGGAAGTAGAAGGAATTCGGGACAGGGATAATCGCATTACTGCGAACGCTGGTGGGAGGTGGAACACTGGAGAAAGCAGGCAGAGCTACCATCGTCGGCATCAATGGAGTGTTTCGGGTATGTTTCTTGGTCCTGTCATCCCCTTGCTATGGCAATTGTGTATGTTTATGGATGAGGGGTTCGAGAGGTGCCAGGGAAGGGGAAGTGGGGGGATAGCCGGGGAGAACAACGCAGGATTGGGGTGACTGTGGTTTGGCTTGGTGTGTTGGCTGTGAAAGCCTTGAGTGTTGATCAGGTTTGTAAACGAGACGCTCCACTTGTGAGTAGTCGAGATAATTTGTATTACTATGCGGGTGGTGAGGCACAAGAAATGCATGGGGAAAGCGTAGGCATGAGCAATGACAGAGGAGTGGCACAGCTTAACTAGGCAGAGGGGCATGGGAAGGCACAACCTTAATGGGAAACCCATGACTAGACAGAGGGGAACAGGAAGGCACACCTAGGCAAAGGCAATTGCGCTTGGCTACATGAGGGGTAGGTCAACTAAACTACGTAAGAGAGGCATGAGGCAAGGCACAAAGAGCTAATCCATCTTGCTTTTGAATAGGGAGTGGAAAGAGTGGAGATGGATCGAATGACAAGAGGAAGAGGACACGGAAGACGTGGGTGGGAGCCTTCTTGGGCAAATGACCCGAGCACCTCGGAACCAAGACGAGCGAGGAAACCGGTAGAACGTCTCATCAGCAAAGCGGTGACAACCTATAGGGAGGGAACGGATGTTGGCATCTGCAAGCTGTTCAAAGAATGGGAGGGGGAAATTAAACAGGAAGGCTAATCCGAGGAGGAGATGGAGAATTGGCCGGCTGTAATTCCGCATCTCGGGAATGCTAGAGGCAGAATAACTCAGTTTAAACAGATCCTCTATCTATATTGACTCATGAAGATACTTATGGGGAAGGAAATGGAGCAAATTTCAGTAGGGATGTCAGTGACTCTCTAGGACATGCCTATAAAAAATATTTGTTGACGATCCAATTCTAGCTGCACAAGCAGGACATCCGCTTGGACAGGACGATCCAATTCTAGTTGCTCTATCTTATTTTGTAAGTTTGGTAAGACTACATCTTCATCATATTCAACATACAAGAATTGAACTCAAGGCTCCAAGTTTGTTAAGACTGTAGAAATGAAGTCTTACCAATTGAACTAGCCCATACAATTATTATTATTATTATTTAAGATAATATTGAACAAATTTTACCTTAACATTACATCTATCTATATTAAATATAGAAAACGATCAAACTGTCCTAAATAATTAGATATTTTCAAACTGTCATAAATAATTAGATATTTTAAAATAAGTAATTTATTAATTGAATAGCTATATTTTCAAAACATGCAAAAATATATTTATAAAACATCATTGTCGTGATGAACCACTTAATGATACTCGACTATGTTTTTGGCAAAGAAAATTTAACGTGTTTAGATATCTAAACCAGACAAAATTCAGCTTTATGTTCTCTTTGAAACCTTTTAAGGAAATTTTTTTATCATTGTAACTTAAAATGTTTATCCTCTCCCTAGAAAGAGAATAGTATAATATGTATAGCCTTGCTGTAAAAGATCCAAAAATCTTAAATAATCTGGTAACTAGATAAAAAAAAAACCAAAAAAAAATTAAGAAATAGAAAGAGGAATGTGGAAAAGGAGAGTGACAAAGTAGAATTGACTTTGCTGAAAAGGAGCTATGGACTATTTTCATTAATTTTTTAAAGTAACTATGTAAATAGCTTCTACACACTATTCTTCACACCATCTTGCCAATTCTATTTAATTATATAATAATGGTGGACGGTAGGGTGATTGCTATGTGCCCCAATCCCGTCTACCGGCAATCCTACTACCCACGTTTTTAATTTATCTTTGTCACGTGCACTTTATTTCTAATCATATTAATCCACATTATTTTATTCCCGTTATCTTTTGTAGCGTAGAGATTCTGCGTGGGCGGTGTGTGATGTGGAGCATTCTCACCATGCCACACCGAAAATATTACTAGGACTTGACCCGCCACTGGCGGCGTCGCGTGGCGATGTTCAGTGACAGCTATCAATTTTCCTTAAAAATTTCCACATTGATACAGACTACTTTACCTAGCAATAAGTGAGTTTAAACTTTGAACTTGGTAACTATGGTTTAAACATTAATAGGGCCCTGTTTTCTCAATGGGGTTGTATTTGAATTTTTTTGGGGGTTAGCCTGCTTTCTAATAATGGTGGACGGTCAGGACGGCCGGGTCGGTGATTAGGTGCCCAATCATGTCAACAAACCCACCGAATTGCTTTAGGTATCCCTCGGATCAGTGTAGGATACTGCATTTTAATTAGACAGATATTAACTATGAATGTTCTATTCGGTATATTGTAGATTCCAGGCGAGTGGTGCGTGCCATAGACCATTATCATTCTGCGATAATAAGAAATTTACAGCGTATGGAATTCATTGTGTGTCAACTGCCACGCCGTGGACGGCGCCTCATGGTACTGTTCCATGACAGAGACGTGTAGTGGTAGCAAGCTGCCTTGATTCCTAGTTCTTGGTGGGCTCTTGGAATTGGCTCGCTTGGATTGGTATATAAGAGCAAACAAGCCACGCATTTTATTATAATCAATAGCAACTGACACACTCAGTGAGTATTGTTTGTTTAATTTCTGCGTCTCTGTTGAGATTGGTCATTCGGGTTGAGCGTGATGGGGTGTGTGGAGATAGCATTCGGCAGCTTTGATGATGCGTTCAAGTTTGAAGCGTTGAGGTCATATGTTGCAGAGTTTATCTCCACTCTGCTCTTCGTCTTTGCTGGTGTCGGATCTGTCATGGCTTACGGTTCGTTCTCTTCTCTTCTCTATTGCGCTTCTTTTCTTGCACCCTTCTCGCCCAAATTCGAAAAATTTCTGATCGTTAAATATGATGCGTGCAGATGAGCTGACTTCGGATGCAACTCTGAGCCCGGCGGGCCTGGTAGGGGTGGCATTGGCTCACGCCCTCGCGCTCTTTGTGGCTGTCTCTATCGCGGCTAACATTTCCGGTGGTCATGTCAACCCGGCTGTCACTTTCGGGCTTACCCTAGGGGGCCACATCACGGTCCTCCGCGGCGTTTTCTATTGGATCGCTCAGCTCCTCGGCTCCATCGTTGCCTGCCTCCTCTTGAAGTTCACCACCGGCGGTTTGGTAAGCCGCACGAAATATGTTATGTCATCGTATATAGTTTTGATACTAATTCATAATGATAACAATTTATTGGTTGAAATGCAGACGACACCCATTCACTCGGTGGCGTCGGGCATGAGCACCGGCGAGGGCGTGGTGATGGAGATCGTTATCACATTCGCTCTCGTTTACACGGTCTACGCCACCGCAGCCGACCCGAAGAAGGGCGACCTGGGCACCATAGCTCCAATTGCCATTGGCTTCATCGTGGGCGCGAACATTTTGGCTGCTGGCCCCTTCTCTGGCGGCTCTATGAACCCCGCCCGCTCATTTGGCCCTGCAGTCGTGAGCGGAGACTTCACCGACAACTGGGTGTACTGGGTCGGTCCCCTCATCGGAGGTGGCCTTGCCGGTATCGTTTATGGAGGCATCTTCATTGGGAACGACTCGCACGTCCCCCTCCCTGTTTCCGATTTCTGATATGAGAACAGAGTAACTGATGCCGAAGAATTCTACTAAAATCAATGTGCAGACTCAATGATGAATAGATCAAGAAAGTTTGTCGATTTAATTCTCTATTATAGAGATGCTAGTTACAATTATTGTTAATTTTCTTGCGAGTAATAAGAATATTTTTAAACGGAATCATAACGTATAAAATTATCATTAATAACATTGAAGTGAATCTTTTTAAGTAGTAATCATGAATATTTTCATTTTAATTTAAAAAGCAGTGATGACATTTTTATTTTTTTAATTAAATCGATTAATCTAAATGAGAGTTTTTAAAGTAATAATATTATTATTTATTTTTCAAAATAATTATGAGGGTGGTATTAGTAATTTATAACATTTGTTTTGTGATAATAATAGAAGTGAATTTATGTAAAAATTGTTGGATGTTCTTATTTATATATAATAATAATTTTCTATTTGATTTATGGGGATTTAAATTTCAAATCTCATGGTTTCCGTAATTTTTATAACATCATGATTACCTATTGGTCTTTATAAGTTAATTAATAATAATGATTTTTTAAATAAAACTATAATTTCGTTAATTTTATTATTTTTAATTTTTGGTAATTATAGATGTATTATGAGGTAAGCTTTTTGATATCTATTGGTGTTTACTCAAACCATTTTAGTTATATGTCTACTCTAATTATGTCTTTTTATCAACCATTTAATTTAGGCATAATCTAACTTATAGATGAAATGACTTTTTTCAGAGCATTTTTTTCTCATTAAGTTTAATCAAAATCTCCTAGATATTTATAAAAATTTGAGTTTAAATTGTTTAATTTGTAAAATTAGTGTATGTCACAGGGTGCTAAATCCATCTATGCATTCAAAAATATATTTTAAATAACAAAAAATTACAATCTTGCATGGAAAAAAGTTATTTCTTAAGTTAAACTAAGTTCGTTACTCTAATTATGAGGATAAACACGTCAATTTTGGAATGGAGTTTTCAAAATTTTAATTTAATTATCAATAATTATTGGGCGGATGATGGGAATTTAACCTCCATGGAATATTTTAAAATATTCTTAGTAGTATTCACAAATCAAAATTTGAGATGATCTCAAAAGTAGTTATGCCCTTTCATGTAGCTAATGGGAGGTCACAAGGTTTGCTAATAAACTTGTGAGATGTGATCCCTTTAGGTGGATCTACTTGAATATTTTTGGGAATAAATAATAAAATAAAATAAAAAAGAAAGAAGAAATAAGTAGTTATGTCATTTTTATCTTTTAAAGTAAATTGACTAATTAAAAAAAAATGTCATATGAACAAGTGTCATATGAAATGAGATAATTTTTTAGTCATGTGATATTGATAAGCCATGGTATTGTAACAAAGCCTATTTACAAAATAAAAATGAGTTCTATTTTTGGAATTTGTGATATTGGAATCCATGGAAAAATTTGAGGTGAAATCTTGATTTGTGTTATTTAAACTGGTTTTTCGACTATAAATATGGATTCAACGTCCTCAAAAACCCCTAGGGCACTTCGATTGTGCATAAGTTACCCATCAAACTGGTGATTTCAATAAATTTTTGTCGGATTTTAGAGAAATTAGACACAAAAACCCACTGTAAAACTTTCCAAAAAATCACACTAAAGACAACTCCAAATAAAAATCTCTTTGTTATGTCATTATGTTAGTAGCTTTAGGTCATTATGTTAGTAGTGATATTTAGTTTTCATGTTGCCCTATTAATCTCTAATATACAAAGATTTTTTTGGAATTTTTTTATTTTCTCCATAGTTAAACCTTGGGTTTTGAGGTTCCCTAGGTTGATGTTACCCCACCCCAAGACTCAGCCCAAGATGTGACATGTCTCACTAGGTGAGCTTAAAAAACATATTGTTTCTTCTTAACCAACTTATTGTTTGTAGCTTGAAAAACATAGAATTTTCAAGTTTTGGTCACTCAGACTGCTCACCTTTGCTCATCTAAGTTCATCTTTTTATAGCAGCCCAACTGTAGCATTTGCATTTTTTTTGTGTATTTCATGGCTTATATTACATTTTATCATTGTGAGTCTACTTTAAGCGCTTACCATGTCGTGAAGCCCATGATTATTAGAACTAGCACAACCACATTTACCAATGTGATCGATAAACGCCCATAGGCATATGTGAAACATATATACAACCACATTTTCCAATGTGGTTGATATACAGCGATAGGCTTATATCAACCACATTAATAATTATTATGGATATTTAGGATTATTAATAACTATATAAATAGTAACAACCCCATTATTTCTATATATTATTATATAAATATTAATGAATTATATATAATACTAATAATAATATAAACTACTAATATATTTAATTAATATAGAATAGTCATATTAATATTAGATTATCATTATATATTTATAACTAATCTATATATACAATATATAATATATATGTGATGATTGATTATGATGGTTAACGTCCTGAGACAAACTTTCTGGTTATCAGTGACCTAGAACAAATTATTTAGTTTGATTTAAGATTTTATTCCTATGCTCAAAAAGCTTGGAGAGAAGCCTTCCGAGCTCACTATAATTTTGACATCGCAAAAGGCTAGGAAGGTCAGTATTGTGACAGATATTATGAAACTGAGATCTAATGTGGTTGTACGTGGGGCACTCTAAGAGAAAGTGGTTTTCATCCTTGATGTTCCTATTCTCACAGAGATGGTAGATCCTTTCCATCCATGGTGTTTTAGGGATAGCCCAACGACCTGTTTCACTATGGATCTCATGAGAGTTCATTCTAATCTTCGCTATATTAATTTTCTTCTTTAAGCTAGTTAAAACAGAGAGGTACTTTTGATCTTCTAGGGTGGGGTTGATGACCTTCTTATAGTAACTTAATTTTCTATTAGCTGCTAAATCTTTCTCACACCACATTTTTTCTTTGAACTTAGAAGTAACAATATTTTTAATGTTATTAATGTTTTGCAATGCATCATTCTCGTTGATCTCCCAATGGTTTAACCAGGCCCTCGTGTCTTTATACCATAGCTGCTTGAGCCTTCAGTGGTTTTGGTTGGAAGTTAAAGCTAGCTTAGGAAGTCTATGATCTACTATGTTATTGAGTTTGTGCTTGTACACTAGAAGCCTAGTCATAGCTAGGCTCTCGATAGGGGAAATACCTACTTCTATAAGGAGAATAGGATAGGGTGTATTGCTTTTAATTTTCAGGTTATACGTTATAAAACACTTTTGGATTTGTTCAATCTTTCTCGAGGATTCTCTAGAGATGCTGCAACCCCAGACTTCACATCCATATAAGATAACAGGAGTGACTAAAGTTTCAAAGAGGAACTTCTTTTTATCCTAAATTACGAGGTTTGCCGTTTTACAATTATTTTCAAGACCAAAATAAGCTTTCCACCCTCCATTAATCTTTTTCTCAATACTATAGTTCCAACTGAGCTTGTGATGAATATCAATTCCTAGGTACTTGTAAGAATACACTTCCTCCAAGTTATTATTGTCATACATAAAATTAGCGTAAGTGTCCTTCTTGGATTTGATAATCATAACTTTTGTTTTGTCATTGTTAATAGTCATACCCATGGTAGAGCAGAAATCCTTAAGAAGCCTAAGTTGCTTATCAAGATCAGATGGGCACCTTGCGAGAAGAGCGATATCGTTAGCATAGAGAAGAAGGATGATGACTATCCCAACTAAGATCGTGCCAACACATCCTTCTTCCTCTAAATAACCTTCCAGCTTGTCGATGTAAATGCCAAATAGGGTAGAGGAGAGGGGGCAACCTTGTTTAACTCCGATATTACATTTAATATCTTTCGACCACCCCTCATTGATTTTTAGCTTGGCAATTACATTCTCGTATAACCTTACAGCAGCAGCTCTCAACTCGAAAAGAACCTTTAGCTCTTCTAATCTATTCCAAAGGTTGTTTCTAGGAATCATATTGAAAGCCTTTCTAAAGTCCACAAAGCAACAAAAGAGGTTGGATTTATCATTACGACATTCCTCCACAATGATCCTAAGTGTAACGAGGTGGTCTATTGTTGAGTGATGCCTTCTAAAACCTACTTGGCCTTTAGCCCGCTTACCTTCACTTTCAAGCCATAAGCTCAACTTCTTTTCCAAAATAATACCATATAACTTGGCTAAGAGAGGGTTGATCCTAATTGTCCGATAATTAGAGGGGTTATTTGTATCCCCACTTTTAAAAATAGGGATAATGAGGCTCTCAGTTGATAGTTTAGGGAAACCTTGCTTGACTGCTTGATTGAAAGCTTGTGGATGTGGGGGATGAGGACAGGACCTCCTATTTTTAATATTTATGCCTGGTAACCTTCAATGTCCTTAGCTTTCCCATTTGCGAGGCGATTAACCCCAAAATCAATATCTTCTAATGAGAAAACTTCTTTCGTTGTGAGCAAGGTTTCAAAGTTATCCATGAGATTTAGAGATTCATAGAGCTTTTTAAGATAGGAATTCCAATCGTGTAAAGCAATTTTAAAATTTATCATTAGTTTTCCTGTTTAGAATCTGCCTCCAAAATTTCTTAGGAGCTACCTTAGAGAGGTGTAAGAGATTCTTGTCTTTCACGAATGTACTACCTCTTTTTCCTTTTAGTTAGGACTTTGCATATTTTTATCTTGCCCATTTTAAAAGATTCATTTTGTATATTATTATAATAATAACAATATTATACATTAAATTTATCATCGTGAGTCTACTGTAAGCGTTTACCATGTCGTGAAGCCCATGATTATTAGAAATATCTTATAAAACATAGTTTTGTTCATCTCTGCTTCTTTCAAATTCATCTTCGCAGCAACCCGAGTGCAATATTTGTGTTTCCTTCAGATCCAAGTGGTGTTTTCTGTTCTTGAATTTAGTGTCAATAAAATATTTACTGTGCGATGAATGCTCTGTATTCTATATCCACAAACATCTCACCTCAGCGCTGAACAAAGCTCGATTTGGGTATAAATGTACCTTGAAAGGGTCGGTGTAGGTTATCTAAGTTTGAGCTTTAATGGGTGAGAAGGCGATGCCCTCGTTCCCAGACGAGATCCTGGAGCATGTTCTGGTATTCTTGACCTCATCACAGGATCGAATCTCGACCTTTCTCATGTGCAAGGCATGGTATAAAGCTGGGTCATGGGGGTATAGGAGCTTATTCACAGGAAATGTATATGCACATTCTCCAGGGATTATGGTGAGGAGGTTTGCGAGGATAAGGTCAGTAACTATCAAGGGAAAGCCGAGAATTAGAGATTTCAATCTGGTGCCACCAAACTATGGAGTGGATGTTCTTCCACGACTGGTTGTGATGTTGTCTTCTTATCCCATGTTGGACTTGGAGGAACTTAGGCTGAAGAGGATGGTGGTGACTGATGAAAGATTGGAGCTCCTAACTCTTTCATTCCCCAACTTCTATGTTCTGTCACTGGCCAACTTTGAAGGCTTCAGTGTGGATGGCCTTGCTATTATAGCGAGAGATTGCAGGCAACATTCATACACTTCAACATAGATTTTGAACTCGTTTCTCCCATGCCTTACTAGAACAAACCCATTGAAACTTCGTTCTAATAAGCACCTCCATATCAAACACAAGTTTGGACGGTCTGTGTTAGTGTCCATATTTAATGTACAATAGATTTAATGCACAGTTACACAAAGTGTGGATCCCTACCCAAGCCATAGAAACATGCTCAAGACATTGCACTGCAAAAAGTAGACTTCCTTCCGCTTAGGTCTGTAAACTAGGTCAAAGGGATAGTTATTCTAATAAAATCACATGGACCTGGACCAAGTCTCATCCCTTTTAAACATATATGATGCCTTTATCTTTCTTTGTCTTCAAGTCATAGATCACTGTAGAGATAGGAGTAGCTCCCAAGCTTTGGGTGTGGTTTAAGAGAGTGATCCAGTTGGTAGCCACTCCCTTCCCAATGAATAACGGGTGTAATTCCTTTAGTAAATAGTCTCACCCTACCTTCAGACACAAGCAAAGAATAGGGGTGATGGTACCAGGCTAGCCCTTGGAGAGCTTGCTCCTTTCTTCCCTGGAATTGTCAGATGGAAAACAAATTGATCGCCAGTTTCATAGGTGTCGGGTAACTCTATATATACATATATATTTTAATATTTAATAAATTTTAATTTATACAATAAATTTTTAGTTATTTATGGATACAAATTTTCATTTATAATTTTGGATGGATTGAGATATTTTATTATTGAAAATGTTTATTTGAATATATAAAGAGATTAGAGATTGAAATTTTTTGATATTCTGCTTGTCTTTTTCCAATCTAATATCCTAAATAATATTTATAATTTGATCTTCTTTTACGTTGGAGTAATTAACATTTATGGTATTTCTCAATTTACAAAGTAGTTTGAATTGATTTTGATGCTCATATTTTTTTCACATTACAATGTATGAATTGATTTTGATGTTCATATTTTTCCACATTACAATGCAAGATGAATTATATTAAGAAAAATATTAATTAAATTGGGGAAAAAAATGAAAGTCAATCAATTATAGTTGACATTTTATTAATAATCAATTAAATAAATATGTTAATGTGCTTTTAATATAAATATGTAATGTAGTGATATAATAAAAAATATTAATCATTAATCAACCAATATAAAAATTATTAATTTAATAATATATTTTATTAATTTAAAAATAATATATTATTTTAATAAAAAGTTATAAGTTTATTTTAATATATTTAATTAATATAATATTTAAATATATTTTTAAATAAATTATGTCTCTACATGCTCTTTATTTAAGGCTTGTCATATCTCCATGTGGTCCTAGTTGAATCACACTTGTTTGTTCGAAACAGGTAGGCCAAAAATTCTCTTCCGTGAATTTCTACAAAAGATTTGCTTATATTTATTAATTTTAATTATATATATATATATATAATATATAATTATAATAATTTTTGCCAACAGTAATCAATATATTATATATTCAAATTGTAAAAAAAAATCTTTTTATACAAATATCTTTTGGAAATTTAATCTTTTATATAAATACAAATTATTATAATTTATATTCACCTTTAATATATACTAAATATATAAGTTTAATTAAAATTTTTAAAAAAATTCTTCATTCTTTTAAATACTTATGATTTTTTTTTTCAATTTCTTAAGAATATTATTTTCAAACATAAGCCCATGTCATTCTTGTGCAACAAACAAAAACCAAGTGGTGGCAATGTGTAAAAAAAATAGAGCAGTGACATTGTCACCACGTGTATCACACCCTCACACTAGCGGTGAGTCAATTTCCACTTGTGGGCGGTATGTGATACCAACCAACCTTTTTGTTTTCTTACTACTATGGTTCACGAACTATGCCTATCACCAACACTTATATTATTTTTCGTTAAGTGTTCACTTTCTTCAATAATGCAACGAAAATACATTCATTTAAGTTTCACCAACATTCACTTCATAAATAACATTAACATTAATTATGCACATTCATGAAGGAGGGGGAACTCCCGAACAAGTCTGCCCAATATACTTTATAAAATCTAGAAGTTAACTTACAAGTACAAATATTTTACAACCTTGACCAACATTCTTAACTGGCCTACCCAACTTTTCCAACTTCGTGCCAATGTCATGCAGCACATGCCCTTCACACTATTGCTCCTTCTTGTCTGCACCAACTGTCCCCACTACACTCATGGAAATCCCATGTTTTGACCTATTGTAATGCCTGTTCAATACTTTGTTCGCTCTGTTAGACCTGCACGACTTTCCCAGCTCGAGTATCTGCACGAATTTACTCGCCCTTCTGCACGACCTAAACGACACAACCCAAATGACGTGAATGACCCAAACGACTCACCCAAATGACTTGTTGTCCACTTGAACGAGTTTCTTCCTGACACAAGTTTTTCTCATTCACAAAGTTTTGCACACATGACTCGTCATAAACGCTACACACACGGCTCGGGCACACAACACAATCCAACCTGAATGCGGTTGACATGACCCGACTTGCACACTCGAACTTTTCTTCGCCCGACACAACCCGACCAGAGTCTGCACACATTACCCAAATGCTATACACGACTCATTTTGCACACCCGAATGCCCCGACTATACACAACCTGAATGATCTAACTCTACACAACCCGGTTCTTCCCGAATGCACACGACTCGGTTCACCCGACCCAGGTTCCTTCACTTGGTTCACCCACCTTGCGGGTTCATAAACTTCAATTCTCCTCTGTTCACTTTAGATTCCTTGAATGAATTTGATTCCTCAAATGAATGCAAACTCCATCAATATATATGCTCATCCGTCCAACGAAATGCCAAGAGACATGCCTGTTTGGTTGCCTCATGTGTCGGCCTACCCATATGTCCACCCAGTTGACCTGCTCGCAACTCATGACACACCCCTTCATATTTTGCTAAGTCATGGGCCGACCTACATTTGGTCTTGTGGGCGCTCTAGCTCGTGTGCACACACTTGCCCGTCACACTCCTCGATCACCCAACACCCTTCGGATTGCCCGATCGCCCAATGCTTGTATTAGATATATGATATTGAGAGACCCATGGTAATGACCAATGTATTGTATGTACGAAGCCTATATAGGGGCTAGAGACTTCCCATTGGGACATGTCAAGGATTATTGTATTATCAAGCATATGGCTTCTGGAGTGTTCTCCTTCTTTAAGGAGTGATTGTATGGTGTTACCCTACCTCAAGGGTTTGATATTAATAAAGATCTGGAGTTTATCTATTTTTCTCTTGTATTGGCTCTTCGGTTTAATTATAGTATTGGGTATATTTTTCATTTTTATATATTTTCAGGTCAGATCTATTACAAGTGGTATCAGAGCACTTTCTTGAGCAAAACGGAAAAAAATATTTTTATTTTTGCAGGAATTTTTTGGGGCGGAGAGTTTGTAGATAAGATATGAAACTTTTGGTGAAACATTTGTAGAAACAAATTGTCTTGATTCTTTGTGGAAAAATACCCAAATTAAAAAAAAAAATCGGCCGTATCAGAGTCCAGATGAGGGAGATATTGTTGATTTAAAAATCAGTTGTGTTGTAGAAACTTTTCCGACGACAATTCGTGGATGGCAGATCTCTAGTCAATTTTTGCAGTTTTTTGTTGGGAATTCTGAGAAACTAATTTAACATCTGAGATCCTATTGAAAAATTACCCAATTACAAAAAAACGGTCGAATCAGAGTACGGATGAGGGAGATATCGCTGAAAATCAGCTATTTTTTTAGAAAGTTTTATGGCAGGATAGTTGTAGAGCGAATCTGAATTTCCAGAGTGCCTAGATAGAGATTTATATCACATGAGAAGATGCAGAATGGTCGTTCCATTTCCAAAAACAGGTTATAATAAGGATTCTAAGTAATATTGACTGAATTGTGGTCATTTTAAATTTTCGCCAAAGTAAGTGATTTTTTCAAAACCCTCTTCATGGCTTTTAGCAGGGATTTTTTTTTTTTGCAGGGAAAGGTAATGGTCCTACTATTGAAGAATTCATAAAAGATCTTAAGAAAACCTCTCTGAAACACTGGAAAGGTTTAGTATGGTTTCGTGTGAAAGATGAGGTTGCCATATGGTAGAACTCACTTGACAACAAGTTGTCCAAACTTTTAGATGAAGAATTGGAAAAACTAATTTTGGACAAATGGTCTCATGCTACACAACACGAGACTGAAACATGGAAAGAGTTATTCTTGATGATATCTCCTTATTACAAGTTCATGGAAGTATTCAGAAGGAGAAGATCATTGTGTCTATCAATATTAGTTGCAAGTATAATTTTATTAATGTTCATTTGGCTAAAAGATTGCAAGTTCTAGCCAAAAAAATGGAGCACACATAGGTTGATAATGAGGAGGTGCAAGTTTATAAAGATTTGAAGATTTCTATGGACAAGTGTGTATTGCATTCTGATTTTTATGCTTTAGATATGGCTAATGTGGATGTTTTCTTAGGATACCCTTGGATGGAATCTGTTGGTAGTATAAATATCAATGTGCAGAAGAAATTCCTAAAGCTCTTTTATAAAAAGAATAAAATTACATTACAGGATATTTCCATCAATAAACAAGTAGAGTCTAAGGAGGCTAAAGCAGAAAATGTTGCAGGTATTGACACATCAGATGAGGAATTCATGGTTGAAGTAATACTGGAAGATAAGAAACAACTGCAGGCACCACAACATGTACCAGATACGAATCAAGCTCCTTAGGTGGTGAATTAAAGAAAGATACACCGTTGGTTAAAAATTCAACACATCACCACCCACATCACCCAACAAGAAAACAACCAACAAGATGGAAACGAATTAGCAACAAGGAGAACAAACCTCACATGACAGATAGAGATGTACGAAGATACAACCACAACACATCAACACAGAGGAACCGCCAGGATCGACTTCCATCTCAAGCGAGTGAGCAACAACCTAGAACGAGGGTTCACCTTTCACTTGGATGACTAGATGCACGTGCATGGTACGAGTGGACTACTCTTTTGAGTAGATCTTATTATTTATGTTCTTCTTATGTTTTAGGGACGAAACATGTTTAAGGGGGGTGGAATGTAATATACCTAGGGGGATAGTATGGGGTACAGAGGGAGGTACCCAAGGGAATAATGTAATAATGTGATGGGCCATAGTTAATAAATAAAGTGGTTAACCCGCATCATGTAAGGGACCACTAGTAGTTAGGAATAATGTGATAAGCCCATTGTATTAGATACATGTTATTGAGAAACCCATGGTAATGACCCAGGGTATTGTATGTATGAAGCCTATATAGAGGCTAGAGACTCCCCATGGAGAGATGTCAAGGATTATTGTATTGGAAAACATATGGCTTGTGGAGTGTTCTCCTTCCTTAAGGAGTGATTGTATGGTGTTACCCTAACTTAAGGGTTTTGATCAGTAAAGAAGAATTTCACATTATATTATTGAATCGATCTTGTTATTTCTGGCATATTTTCTATTTTCATATATTTGCAGGTAAGATATATTACAAGGGTTGTCGCCCTCGACAACACCACCTCAACAAACTCTATTTGCAAGATTAAAATGTTGCAAAGTGTCATAAGCTCCAACACAAATGTCCATGTTGTCCAATTCTGTGCTCACCATCACATGAACCTCTACCAAGGCTCATGACTCCATGTATGGGTAAGACTCCTCAATCCATGATCATCAACCAAACTCATCACAATCCTCCATGTTGTCCCATAATGTGGAAGGATGATCCCTCCAACTCAGTTGCACCCTGCAAATCATATCATGTCAATCCACCAGGTATCCTCATCATCATGTGAATTGCTGCTATAATAATACAACACAACTCAAACACATCTCAGTAAACTGTTGTAGCCCTCATGAATTGAACTAGTTGTGTAGCTTATCCAAACATCAAGCTCAACTCATGAGAATTCACATCCTCATGCGTCTGTCAGTCATTTCTCCAATGTCTTGTCACATCCTCAACTCGATTGAGAACTATCCCATCAATATAATACTCAATGTGCCATAACCAGGTCCATGAAGAAACCTCCATATCATTTGCAATTTTCTATCCATCAAATATGGCAAGTCTAAACCTGCCTCATCATCTCATCCATGTGCTTACCATGGTCATAAACCAATTAGTCACCATGTCAATAAAAAATTCCTAAGTGCAACCAACTCAACCCATGCCCAAGTGCTCCCCCTAAGGCATCTCCATCACTTAAACTCCATCCAACTCCAAGGTGTTTCGTTTACATTGTATCCATCAATTCACTCCTCACGAACACAACCCATACTATGTCCCAAGGTATGCATCCCATACCACATCAAAGTCAAGTACAACATTTGACCTCAACTCCTCAACGAACCAAATACTCCAAGACCACCATAGTATGAATTCTTCATCGACTGCAACTCTATCAAGTCAACATGAGCTCCGATGAACTATCCCCATCCAATTATTGGGCAAGCACACTATTACACAACATTTTTTCATTGTCTCTACAGTCCTCGTTCCTCAATCCTGGAGGACCTCTACAGTGAACCTCATGTGTTTTCCTATCATGAAGAACATGTCTTTACATTACTCTTCATCTACAAAGCATTTTCCCTTTACATCATTTCCATATATACTTCCTTTAAACCTAGTTTTAAAGGTCGACGTTATCCCGTAGTTTCTTCCCCGTGCCAATTTATTGAGAATAATACTGAGCCCCATGCTGATTAGCATTGTTATCCCTTGATTACCCGTGCCAGTCCTCTTTTGGAAAGTTTTTAAAATTCGAGTCGAAGCTTCCAAGTCTAGAAGCTTTGTGAACGGAAGTCTGGTAAATGGTTAGTCGAGATAAAGACGAGAGAGACTGTTTGGGCTCCTTTCCCCTATTAAAAGGGAACTAACCCAAGAGATAAGGCTCCTTCCCATCATAATAGGAACCATATCCCTTCTCTCATGCCTATATAAACTTATCCTATTCCAACCTCAAGGGGCTAATGGAAGGGCTGGAATAATCTGTAAAAGCTTGATAGTCTTAGTTTGTAGTTTTTGCTTGTTAAGAGCTTGTTAAAGGGATAATAAATTGTAGGATGTTTTGGTGTGAGCAAGGAGAAAGAGACCTTAAACACCCATGATTGAGGTGTTTGAGGAGATGTTAGAGTGATGCTTGGGATTCAGACCCATCGAAGGAAACCTGCAACGCTAAGGTGAAGGTTGTACTTTCCTTTTGTCATGTTAATACAACTGATATTTTGTCTCCTATATCAATTGCAATACTGTATTTGGTAGCTTAAGACTACTTAGCCTCTTAAGTATATTGAACTCTATTGTATGCTATCATGTGTGCATTGGTTTCTTGTCTATTTGTTTTAGGTGTTTGATTAACAAGTAAGGATCTGATTGTTGGAGAAAAAACACAAGGACATGATCGAACAAGGATAAGTGATACAAGAGGTAGGCTCTTATCCATTCTCAACCTAAGGGAACTTATGTTAGATTGTTTTGTTTGTGGCTAGACCCACTCTCTTGGGCTAGAGGGATCGTCTCTGTCTATAGAGAGGATATTCCTACACCCCAAATTGGCGACTCCACTGGGGATATATCCCTCTCTTTGGATTGTTCTTCATCTCATGGTTTGTGACAACTTTTGTCGTACCACTGTTTCTCCTTTGTTTTATGAATGTTCCACCATTTGCAGTCTTTGATTTTGAATTTAGAGTGGCTAGTCTATTTGTGGTTTGAGAAAAAAAATTATTTTTCTTTGAATCTCTCGACCAGCATTGTTATTTTGTTGACAGTCGCGCCGACCAACACCATTTCTACTCAAACAGTTGCTCCACAACCCCTTATGGTGCTATCTTCTCATTGAACAGTCGCACCGATTCCTGTAGGTTGAAATCAGGGTTTCTTTTAAACCATATGCCAGTGTGTCTTACCCTTCTAGACTTTGTTTCTTGGCCTGTCTGCATCTATTCTCCCTGTGAACTAAGATGACTAGGATGCTTTGTTTTCTAGGTTTGATTGATTGATTGGCTTGAAGTTTCATTGCCTGATTTTTTGAGTTTTTTGGATGGCCTCTATGACCCTAGGGCATCTAGGTCAATTACCGTTCATTTGTTTGTTTACTCATTGTGTGCAGTTTCTGATTTGATGCTTCATTTAATCCATCTTTCAGTCGCAACATCTTCATTGCTTCACTTTCAATTGAATGAGTGAAAGAGTCTCATTTGTTCTCTTAATTCAAGTGTCTCTTTTCTCTTTTCGAGCATATATTTCATTGCTTGGTTTGTCGATTGAAGAATTTATATGTTTGGGTTGTTTGATTCAGGGAAGGATTTGCTTTTAGTTTCATTTATCATTCTTTGGGCTTGATTGGTGCTTGTTTGTTTGGAATTGTGAAATTTTCATTAAAAATGCTCTATGTGAAACATTCATTTTGCATTTTATGAAAAAAAGAACATCATTCTAGTTTACTTAAGAGAAAATATTGCATTAGTAGCGTCATTGAGAAACTAGAATTGCATCATCATAAGCATTGGAAATGAAATGAAACTTCTTTTGTTGATAAGGGAAGATTAAGTGCATTTAGTACATGTTTTAGTGAAAGATTTCATTCTTTGATTGTTGCATTGATTGTGTGCTCTCTATATTTCAATTAGTGTTAACTCTCATCGAAGAAAGATTTCTTTTATCATATAGCTGCATATAAGAGTTTTCAGATGACAACGGTAGGGCCTTGAAATTGAAACCTAATTCAAGATCAATTGTTAAAATTTATTGAATTAACCTAAGGAAGCAATGAAACTTAATGCTCACATTTAGAGGTCTATGCTAGAGACATGTTCCGACATCTTTAAACCTAGCAGCTATCATTCGCTTCAACGTTAGATAGCGCTAGTACGAACTTGTGCTCCCAGTACTGTCGTGTATATAAAGGGAGATCCCTATAGATTTAAATCCTTTATCCATTGGAAGTCAAGTCTATTTTCTTGTAAATGTGATGCACCGAACACAGAATTAGGGGAGATAGCTTGCTCGTACTTTTTGGTTCGCTAGGAGGTATTTTGAAGTTCACGATTACCTGGTTATCCTTTTGCCTGGATTATCCTGAGCACTCATTTTGATCCTTTTTTGCTCTTTAAATTTGAAAATATCATCGAGCACTTGTCCTTTCGAGCTCGTTAAATCCGAAAGTGAATAGAGTCACCTTTCCCTCTTTTCTCGACTCTTAAAATATGAAAAGGCAAAGTTTTGTTTTAGTGTCTTAAAATTAACTACTCATGTAATATTCCTAGTTAAAGTTATCTTCCTTAGTGATTCTTTAGGTTCGGTTCCAATGGCGACATTTCCAGAGTCTGCTAGTCAAGGATTCCCCTCGAACGTGAATCCTAGTCCTTTTCTTTCTTTTGGAAATGTTGGTGCTCCTTATATGACAACGTTGTCCCTCCATGGGTTAACCATTGGTTTACCTATCTAGTTATTTTTGACCTCGGTGGTCCCGAGTGTCCCGACTCCTGTCCAGCCATCTCCTACATTTGAACCACATCACATTGATTCTAAGTTTGACCTCTCACCTTCTTCCCCTATTTCTTCACCTTCCTCTTCTACTTCGCCTGGTGAAAGTTTGAAATCTAATAACTAGGGGGCTAAGAAGAATAAGAAGAAGAGGAAGAAGAAGAAGTCAAATAAGCGAGAAGCCAACCATGCAACTATTACTCCAAATTCACATCCTGTAGAAAAGCCTTCTGATCCTCCACAGAAGGTTAGATTCCCTTGCAAGTTGTGTAAGGGTGACCATCTCCTTTGAGACTGTCCTGACATCCCCAGAGTCTTAGAGGTGTGGTCTCAAGACCTGAATAGACCATCCCCGTCAACCTCTGGAGATCATTTTGATGCTATGCCTTCAACTAATGATGGTAAGAAGAAGGGGAAGATTAGATTCCCCTGTAGGTTATGTGAAGGGAAGCATCTTCTTCACCTTTGTCCTCTTATGGATAAAGCTTCCAAAATTTTGGAAATCCTTACAGCTCCTCAAGACCAACTCGTTATTGGTGATCATAGAATTTCTTCTGACCCTCTCCTAGTTGGTAAAGAGATTGACTTGGATTCATCTCTTGCCCGTCCTACTCTTCCTAATATTGACTCTCTTCTGTCGGTTTCCGACCAACCATTAATTAGAAAGAGTGGTGACTGGACGCTGCCTTCAATCATTCACTCTGTTCTGAAGAGAGTGATGATCATACTACTCATGTTCTTCTCATCTCCTTAGATTCTCATGAATGGACGAGTGACCCTCCCGTCTAGGTTGTTTAGGAGAGTCCTTATCCTATTCCTATAAAGCATGGGGGAAATCATATGATACCCCCACCAAGTAGTTCTATCGTTTCTTTTGATTGGAGTCAATTGACTGCTTTCCGCCTTCCATCTTATGTGCCTTTCCAAATTACGATACAAGCCTATAATATGGTAGTACATGGCACTCTATTAGATGAAGGCTCATTTGTTAACATCATGTCTACTACTACTTGGCAAGCTTTGGGATCCCCGCAGCTTGTGCCTGTCACCCAAAATCTATTGGCTTTCAACGGAGGAGCCAGTCAATCTTTAGGGATTCTTTTGAAGTCCCCTATTACTTTGGGAGGAAAGACCATATATATAGACATGATGGTAGTCCAAGGTACCTTAGACTTCGATCTTCTCCTTGGGCGTGACTATGTTTATGTCATGGGAGCTCTTGTTTCTTCGCTCTTCCATGTGGTTTGTTTTCCACATGAAAGGAGAATAGTGGCCATTGATCAATTACCGTTCGTCGATCACTAGATGGCTCTAGTCCTACCGTCATCCCCTATTGGTTCTCATTTGCAAGAAGTACCCTCCTAGCCATAGGTCAATTATGTGGCTACCAGTTCTATCTCCACATCTACTAATGATCACACAGATGGCATGGTATATTATGTATTGGGGGCATTGGAACCTGATATGTCATTTGTACCAGTTGACATGTGTTCCTCCCATAGCGTAGTTCTCCCGTCCAGTGAGGACCTCTTGGGGGCCATGTTCTTGTATGGTTCGTGATCTGTTGTTACAATGATAGTTCTTTTTCTATGTCAACCTCGTTAGAAAATGAAACAACGTGCTAGGATAGTTTGTTCCTGTATCAACCTCATTAAAAAATGAAACAAATTTCGAGGATAGTTCCTAGTCTTGTGTCAACCTCATTAAAAAATGAAACAAGGTGTTGGCGCATGGTTCTTGGTCTTTTGTCAAGCTCCTTAAAAAACGAAACAAGGAGTCATGAGGATAGTTCCTGGTCTTGTGTCAACCTCGTTAAAAAATGAAACAAAGTGTCGAAGCATGTTCTTGGTCTTGTGTCAAGCTCCTTAAAAAATGAAACAAGGAGTCTCGAGGATAGTTCTTTTATTGTGTCAACCTCGTTAAAAATGAAACAACTCCCTTTGATCTCGTCAATTCTAGTTGAGTCTTTCCTTGATATCGAAAGTGAAACTTCATTCAATCCACATTTTAGCAACCCAATGTCTACTTCAGTGAATGAAATGAAGATTGGTGATCCAAAATATTTTTCTTATAGATGTATTAAAGAATTACATGCATAAATTGTAGCTTAACATAGAAAACTTAATGTGCACATGAGAGAAGAGGAGAAACACATAAAGCATAAAAGAAGACAACAAGAGTTGATAACAGAGTTCAACCGACTTGGACTACGTTTCCGGGCCCTGCTTGATCAATGGGGAGGCCTTCATTCATTAAGTGGCATGAGAAAGAAGAGTCCAAGCATCAGTTACAAAAAAAAGGATTTTTATACCTCCATACTGAAAAATGGCTGAAAAACGCAGAACTTTGATGGAGAAGTAGACAATGCCATTGTGTTCGTGGAGTCGGGAAATGCTTAAACCATATAAAATTTGTCAAAATCTGACAAAGCGAAAAATCCAGCCCTCCTACAAAAATCTGCCTCGAATTGCAGGCACTGCCTCCTCTGCCTGGGTGCATTGATAAACTACATTTAAATAATAAAAATGTGGTGGACTTAACAAGAAGTTCGTTGTGGCACATTGGTTGAAGATTCGGTTAATATGGAGGAGGTCGGGTGGTCAAACCCCACCTCCTCCTTTTTTATACATCATTTTTTTTAATTTTAAACAAGGGTCTGGCTGGGCCCGCCTTGAGCGGCCCGCCCACCCCATCTCCCACTGGCTCCATTGCATTTACGGATTTTTTTTTATTAGATTTGGGTCGTGGTTGGAGGTTGGGTCCTGCGCCCAAGGGTTGGTCCACCTTCTATGGCAACAACCCGCACTATGCTCCAACGGAGGTCTGTGGAATGGGGGAGGGGTCGGCGGTCGTGGCTCGCCCCTCCATAAATAAATATTTTGGTTGGGTTGGGGTGGCAGGGTTGGTGGCCCACCGCCCTTTATTTATATTTTTTTTGTTATATAAACAATATTGTCGTTTGTTAAAAGCTCGATTTTAAGCCGAAGGAGTCATTTTAACTAGACAAAAATTATGCTCGGAATCTGGCTAGAGTTGGCTAGATTCTATTCGCCGGAAAAATTCCAATTGTGTCTTTGTTAATCCTGCCTAGTCAACAAAAATTCAACCCAACTTTGACTACCTCTATCTCCTTCATCTGGACTCATATTGGAATGTTGTTCGCACCATTGGAATCAGGGCAACGAGCACTTTGATCTAATGTCAAGTTGACTTTGAGTTTTGAGCCTTTTCCATGCCATTGGTGTCTAGAGATCCACCTAGATCAATCCTCCCTACTAAGGAGCTTTTGGACCCCAAAATCATTTACACTTAGCAAATGGTTTGTGTCCTTTCAACC
Organism: Pinus taeda; assembly: GCA_000404065.3. NCBI lineage: Eukaryota > Viridiplantae > Streptophyta > Pinopsida > Pinales > Pinaceae > Pinus > Pinus taeda. Next base: position 82,310 of record APFE031158248.1, on the reverse strand, counting down.
CACACTTTCGATCACCTGCACGTAAAACTAGTACATTTTTTTGCAATCATTCACACCACACATGACTTAACAACCCTTCCTTGCCAAGAGTTTGTAGCACACACTCCATGGCCAAGGATTACATAAAAAGTAATCAATACCTCAACTACTAGTAAAGAAAGGCCAAAATATCATCATTGCATTTTGAAGTGATAGGAAACACACCATCACTTTGACATTTACTTGCAATGTATGATTTACTATGGTGGCCATAACAAGCTACTACCTTAGAAAAACCAACTTAACAAAGTAGACCACCATGAATGGGTTGGTTTCATTTGCTGAACATGTTCACCTTTCGTCTCCTCCAACGATGTTTCCAGAGCATGGAGCATTGGGCATGCGGTTTGTTGGTGTCCCTCTTTGTTGCAAAGGCTACAATGATTCTTTTTCCTCCAAACTTTCAGGGTTTCCTTGGAGCACTTTCCCCTGGTGTTCCTTCGATAAGTGTTTATGGGGCCTTCACTATTGCTGGAATGTGAGGAGGGGATTTCATCGTTTGTCGTTGGCTAGTTACTAGCTGTATTGGAGATTTCTCCTATTTCCTTTCTGGTGTATCTGAGTCCTACATGGTGCGACAATCCCTCGACTTCAATGGGGTTTACGATGCCTTGGCCTTTGTTGCCTAGGCCCTTTCCATGATATCACATCTTCTCCAATAGTTTGGATCCAATCCTTGTAGTATGTTTTTCAAAAGCAACAAATTCATCATCATGAAAATCATATGAAATTGAGGAATCGATTTTTACCTCTAGATAGCGATGCTGCAACTTTTCCAAGGCCTCATCCTTGGCTTGCAACTGGCGTAGTAATATTTTTTTTCTTCCCTTGCCTCCTGTAGAAGCCTCCTTAGCTCAACATTCTCTGCTTGGATGAGGTGGTTGATCTCCTCAAGTTCTTGGAGTCCTGCTGCAGGGAGTTCCCTTTTCGTTATGTCTATTGAAATCCTTGATTCGTGGCCAGAATCAGACCCCAAATCTATGGGTCCTCCTGCCATGATCCCAAGGGTTGCAAACTTTGTTTCATCACTAAAATCAAACCCCAAGATAATGGGCCTACCTCGTGCAAATTTTGCAGCTGCGACCTTCTCATCTTCCTCTGACTTGGAATCTTGGTTTTGTTGCACGGTGGTGATGACCTTCTACTTCTCCTTCTTTCATTCTTTTCAAGTCTCAGCTCAGGGTGCAACTTCCAGCAATTTTCTTCATCATGCCCCTCTTTCTCATAGTGTGTACAAGAGGGCTTTTCTCCCCTTCTCTTGGCTGTTGCGGCTCTCTTTGGATGGTCATCCCATTTAGGTGTTCCCCTATTTTCTAGATGAATAGCCTTTACACTAGCCGAGTCAATGGTAGTAGGTTCAAACAATAATAATGAATGTCTAATGTAACTATGTAATGATCCAATATACTTAGTTACTACTTCAGGTGAATTAAGTGCAATGCCCAAATTAAGTGCTTGTTTTCTAAACTCCTTGGTAAAGCTTTGAAGATCCTGACATCTGCCTTGCCTTAAGTATTGCCAATCCACTAAGGATTTTTGCTTATAACCCAAGGGACAAAATTGTTCCTCTAATGCAGAAATGAAACTAGGCCACAAGGAAAGAAGATTACCAACACTTTTACAGCTTCACAATTTTCTCTCCCACCAGATGAGAGTGGTGCCACTTAGTCGAAGAGAGGCCAACTAAATCTTTGCTTCATCCTCTTCAATTTGCTGAATCCTGCAGTAGATCTAAATTTGCCTAATCCAGTTACTAAGCGTTTTTGCATTACTTTCACCGTTATACATGGGAAGATCAAATTTTACATCTAATTTAAAGAAAGGTTTCTTGGATGCACCCCTTGAATTTCTACGATGATGATGATGAGAGGAAGAAGAGCTTTCACTCATGGAAGGAGGAGGGGTTCTTCTTCACCATTCCCATGCACTGAACCTTGTTCTTCTGCCTTTTTCCCTTCTGCCTTATCCAGCCTTGAAAGCAACTGACCAACATTTTCTACCATCGTATAGAAGGTTTTGTGGAAATTGAGCTCCTCTTCATAATGAGCCTCTTCATCTGTCATGTTTCTCCTTCAATGTGCACGCCCCACTTCAGGATCGAGAGACTTTAGTTTTCCTTCTCCTCTTTAGAGCCTTTTCTTGTTAGCATACAAACATGCAATTCACATCTAAAAAGATCTGCTCTAATACCACTTGATCCAAAATATTTTGCTTATAGATGTATTAAAGAATTACATGCATAAATTGTAGCTTAACATAGAAAAACTTAATGTGCACATGAGAGAAGAGGAGAAACACATAAAGCATGAAAGAAGACAACAAGACTTGATAACAGAGTTCGTCTGACTTGGACTATGTCTCTGGGCCCTGCTTGATCAATAGGGAGGCCTTCATTCATTAAGTGGCATGAGAAAGAAGAGTACAAGAATCAGTTACAAAAAAGGAGTTTTATACCTCCATACTAAAAAATGGCTGAAAAATGAAGAACTCTGATGGAGAAACGAACAATGCCATTGTGTTTGTGGTGTTGAGAAATGCTTAAACCATATAACATTTGTCAAAATATGACAAAGTGAAAAATCCAGTCGTCCTGCAAAAATTTACCTCGAACTGCATGCACTGCCTCCTCTGCGTGGGCACACTGATAAACTACATTTAAATAATAAAAATGTGGCAGACTTAACAAGAAGTCCATTGTGGCGTGTTGATTGAAGATCTGGTTAATATGGAGGAGGTCGGGCGGTTAAACTCGCCTCCTCCTTTTGTTATACATCAAATTTTTTAATTTTAAACAAGGGTTGGGCTGGGCCCGCCTTGGGTGGCCCGCCCATCCCATCTCCCGCCAACTCCATTGCATTTACAGATGGTTGTTGATTGGAATGGGGTCATGGTTGGAGGTTTGGTCCCGCGCCCAAGGGCCGATCCACCTTCTATGGAAACGACCTGCACTATGCTCCAACGGAGGCCCGTGGAATGGAGGAGGGGCCAGGGGTTGTGGCCCGCCCCTCCATAAATAAATATTTTGGTTGGGTTGGGGTGGTAGGGTTGGTGGCTTGCCACCCTTATATATATATATATAATATATATATATATATATATATAAATATATATTATTATATATATTTGTTATATAAATAATATTGTCGTTTGTTAAAAATCCCGATTTTAGGCTGAAGGAGTCATTTTAACCAAGAAACAATTTTGATTGGAATATGGCTAGAGTTGGTCGGATTCTGTCCACCAAAAAAGTTCCAATTGTGTCTTTGTTAATCCTGCCTAGTCAACAAAAAGTCAACCCAACTTTGACTGTCTCTATCTTCTTCATCCGGACCCGGATTGGAGTGTCGTTCGCACCATTGGAATCAGGGCAGCGAGCACTTCGATCTAATGTCAAGTTAATCGTCTTTCCACCACTTTGAATTTTGAGCCTTTTCCATGCCACTGGTGTCTGGAGATCCACCTAGATCATTTGGGTGGCATGTGCCTCAGCGCTCATCATGCTAGGGGCATGCCATTTTTTCATCCAAGCATAGTTTTTCATTTCAAGCTTGTGTAAACATGAAACTTAATTGAAGCATAGTTCCCCGTGGTTCAAGCTTGTCTAAAAATGAACCCATCTCCATTTTAACCCTCATGATTGCCATTTTTATCATCCTCTCCCATTAGATAATCCTTGGTTTTTTCTCCATTCCATTGCCACCATCCATTTGGCTGATCATTCAATTTCACTTGGTTGTTTTACCCTTTCTTGAGGAGCTGCAACGATGAGTTGTTTTACTAGACAACCTTTTGACCTCTTAGTTTTTGAGCAGTTCCACCATAACCGGTACCAGTTTCTACCCTTTATACTACTCGTTCCTCCATGACAAGTCACCTTTAAGCTCTTTTCTAACTCGTAAAAAATGAAAAGATTGCCAAGTATTTTTCCTTTTTAGACTCGTTAAAGCAAATAAAAGGAGAGAGTCATTCTCGAGCTCTTTTCTGACTCTCGAAATATGAAAAGATTGTCGAGCTCTTGTTGTTTTGAACTCGTTAAAGGCTGTGAAATGTCATTTACCCATTATACATTTACCCCCTTTTTCGGGTTGGGATAAAACTATTTACGAAAAAGGTATAACTTAGTCAAACATGACTAGGAGGTTCTCTTGAATATTGTTTTCTACCTTTTTGGGTTTGAGAGGTAGCTTTACGAAAAGGGACCCTTGGAGTTTTCTTTTCCGTTTTTTCAAAATCTCTAAACATGAAAAGGATTCCAAGTTTCACCTTTGTCATACTCGTTAAAAGATTAAAATACATAGGACTTGTCATTATTACGAGACTGAGCTTATCCTTCCTAGGGCTCGTTAAAATTTACTAGGTAGGATCCATCTGAAGGATGGGCTTATATTACAAGCATATGCTATCCCCTTCAAGCTTGTGTTTCAAAAATAACTCGGGTACTCACCAGAAATGGTGGGGGAAATTGGAAGTATTCATCAGTTGTATTGTTCACTTGAGGAAGCATGTCAATCTTGAACATTCACACTCATTTGTTGTTCGTGTCGGGTTTTGGGACATCCTCACTCTCTCACTTTCCTTGCTGAGTTTGGGTTATCCATTTTAACCTATCATATGATCTCTACCACGTCGCCATAACCTTTGATCCTATGATGTAAAATGCTGCCAAACTCCGAAGTCGTGTCATCCGCATGTTAAAGAGAGGTCTTCCTACTTGTACATTGTCTAATCATATGTCACCATCTTGGATTACTCTCATTCATTGTGTTTCCCGTTTCGTGTCGATAATGAAGCATTCATTATGACCTTCCTTTGACAGATCACTTCCTATCGACTTCAACTAATTATCCAGGAAGTTGATCTAGAAACTCCCTTCTAGTACCTTAGAGCTTACATACCTCAATGGTAAGTTCTTCACACGTGACGACAGGTTCTCATCATTGGCCTTCGATTGAATGATTTTACGGGTGTTCGACTTCGATTCCTTATTCACACTCCTTGACTTGTGCTGTTAGTACCTTGAGAGCCATTGTCATTATTGGTGGTTTCTCTCGCGCTTTTTAACAATTCACATCATTGACTGGTAATCAAGCAACTTTCTATCATGTTAGACTTTAGCACGTCTATTCACATGTTAGAATTTGTACTTTGATCAGGTTGTGTTGGAGCGCAAGACCCTGGGCTCAGATCACAAAAGTCCAGGGTGCGAGGAGTGATGAGTCATTCATGATTATATACATGATTCTTTAGACAGATCACTATGGCCATGCCATGGGTATCATTTTTATCCCCTCAGTCAGATCATTGTGTCCATACTGAGGGTTCATGCACATGATCCTTTTCTTGATGAATAGTTGTGCCTATACCATGGATTCATGTATTGTTATATGCCTCTCTGGTTTATCAGGCATGACTATGAGTTCATATATGTGTATATATGTTTGACTTGTAGGTTTTTTGATGACGGGATCTGATTCCATGCATCTACTTGTAAAGCATTTCACCCCAATCTTGTTCGGCCTTCATGCTTTAGGGGGCATCTGTTACACAACATTTTGTCACTATCCCTGTACTCCCCGTTCCTCGATCCTGGAGGACCTCTACAGTGAACCTCATGTGTTTCCCTATCATGAAGAACATGTATTTACATCACTCTTCATCTGCAAAGCATTTTTCCTTTACATAATTTCCAGAGATACTTCCTTTAAACCTAGTTCATAGGTCGACATTATCCCTTAGTTTCTTCCCTACACCAATTTACTGAGAATAACACTGAGCCCCATGCTGATCAACGTTGTTATCCCTTGATTTACCGTGCTGATACTCTTTTGGAAAGTTTTAAAAAATGGAGTCGAAACTTCCAGGTCTAGAAGCTTCATGAATGGAAGTCTAGTAAATGGTTAGTCGAGATAGAGCCAAGAGAGATTGTTTGGGCTCCTTTCCCCTATTAAAAGAGAACTAACACAAGAGATAAGGATCCTTCCCATCATAAGAGGAACCATATCCCTTCTCTCATGCCTATATAAACTTCTCCTATTCCAACCTCAAGGGGCTAATGGAAGGGCTAGAATAATCTGCAAAAGCTTACTAGTCTTAGTTCGTAGTTTATGCTTGTTAAAGGGACAAAACTTGTAGGATGTTTTGGTGTGAACAAGGAGAAAGAGACCTTAAAATTCCATGATTGAAGTGTTTGAGGAGATGTTAGAGTGATGCTTGGGATTCAAACCCATTGAAGGAAACCTGCAATGCTAAGGCAAATGTTGTACTTTCCTTTTTTCATATTAATACAACTGATATTTTGTTTCCTATATCAATTGAAATACTGTATTTGGTAGCTTAAGACTTCTTAGCCTCTTAAGTAGATTTAAATCTATTGTATGTTATCATGTGTGTGTTGGTTTCTTGTCTATTTTTTCAGGTGTTTTATTAGCAAGTAAGGAGTTGATCACTGGAGAAAAAACACAAGGAAATAATCGAACAAGGATAAGCGATACAAGAGTTAGGATATTATCCATTCTCAGTCTAAGGAAGCTTATGTTAGATTGTCTTTTTTGTGGTTAGACCCACTCTCTTGGGCTAGAGGGATCGTCTCTATCCGCAGAGAGGATATTCCTACACCACACACACTTGTCTCGGTCTCAAGTGCTATCACAAGTTTCCTCTGCCCTCTATGAATGTTCTCATAGGATGCTCATGTCCCCAAGAAAAGCCATGGCTTTCTTGTCTAAATGTGCACAACCTCCCCATTGGTCCATATGAAAAATATCTCCATGTCGCACCAACAAGTCCTTCCGCATAATATCCTTGCCTTGGAAATTCTCTTTTGATGCCCATAAGTGACATCTTGATAAGTGTTCCTGCATAATTTTCCTACGGGTAGTTTGTCATGCGCCCATCTATCCAACTCGATGCCCATGACTTCAACTATCCACCTCGTCCACTCTCGTAGACCCAACATAACTCTAGCCATCAAATCCTTGTCCTCATTCACGTTAGTTCCCTTGGTCACTCTTCCCTCATATTTCATCATAGGTACCTTCCATCATCGCTATATCCCCCACTAAAGGTCTATCCAAGACTGCCTCTTGGCCTCAATGAAACTACAATGAAGAAGTACACCCAATCATGTGTATCATATCCACTCTACCTCGGTGTGCCCTCTCTTCGATCTGTCTATGAGTCATGCCAGGCAATTAGCCAATTATCCATTTGGCTAAGCCTGAATCATCCATCACAAAGCTCATCATGTACCACCCTTGTCATGGGCATTTTCACCTTCTACCTTAAGGTCACAAATTTCCACAACAAGTCCTACAACAACCAATGTTCCTTGGTTCTCCAAAAGGTCTCATCATAGTCATCCAAGGAGAGACTTCCCATTACATTGGAAAAATTCCTTTGGCCATCCCTACATATGGCCCATCCTCCAAAAGCTCCATTGAAACACAAGTCACAGTAATACTTACATCTTCATGAGGTCTCTCCATGTGAGTGCCTCTTATCATCAATGGATGCATTGTATATGAATCTGGCTCAAAATGGGAAAGTAATGGTGCCCCAAGTCCTTCCTCTTCTGCTAGCAATTCTGCAACACATTGTAATTTATTCATCTTCGTCACAAGCAACATCGTCATCTTGCTCCATTGCTCAACCAAGTCGAAGAAGTTCCTCTATAACATTTTCTTCCAAGACTTCAAGTTCAACTCGAATTCCTGGTCTTTCTTCCTTCATGTGCCTCAACCTGTACAAGGTATCCACAAGTCTCTCACAACATTCATCCATCCTCCAACTTTTGCCTTGATTGCTGCCTTGCCCTTGCCAAACTTCAATACTTCAAATCAACTCATTCCTCCTTGAACCAAGCTTTGATACCATCTATCATGACCCCACATTAACGATGACTCAATTTCCACTTGTGGGCAGTGTGTGGCATCGATCGAACTTTTCGTTTTCTTACTACTACGGTTCATAGACTATGCTTATCACTAACACTTAATTTATTTTTTGTTAAGTGTTCACTTTTTTCAATAATGTAGCAGAAATAAATTCATTTAACTTTCATTAACATTCACTTTAGAAACAACTTTAACATCAATTGCGCACATTCATGAAGGGAGGGGAAACTCCCGAATAAATCTGCCCAATATACTTTATAAAATCTGCTAGTTATTTTACAAGTACAAATATTTTACAACCTTGGACAACCTTCTTAAATGGCTTGCCCAAATTTTCCAACTTCATGCCATAGTCGCGTAGCACGTGCCTATCGTACTATTGCACCTGCCCGTTCACACCAACTATCTGCACTGCACCAATGGAAATCCCAAGTTTCAGTTTGTCGTAATACATGTTCAATACTTCATTTCCTCTGCTTGACATGCACTACTTGCCCAACCTAAGTATCTGCACGACTTGACCCCACCTTCTGCACGACCCGAATGACTTGAATGAACCGAACAACTTGCTATCCACCTGAACGAATTTCTACATGACATAAGTTCTGCACCTTCACCCAAGTTTTGCACAGACGACTCATCCTGAATGTTGCAGACACAACCTAGGCACATGAGATGACCCAGCCTAAATGATGCGCACACGACCTGACCCAAACTCGGTTGACACGACCTGACCTGCACACTCGAACTCTGCTTCGGCCGACACGACCCAACTCGAACACTACCCATGACTTGTTCTGCACACTCGAACGACCCAACTGTACACGACCCAGTTCTACTTGAACACACACGACTTGTTTTGCAGACTCGAACAACTTGACTGCACATGACCTGATTCTACCCGAATGCACTCGACTAAGTTCACCCGACCCGAGTTCCTTCACTTGGTTCGCCCGCCCTACAGGCTCATAAATTTTTGTTCTCCTTCGTTCACTTTAGATGCCTTGAATGAATTTTATGCCTCAAAGGAATGTCATACTCCATCAATATATACACATGTTCGTGCAATGAAACGCCAAAGATATGTCTGTTCGGTTGCCTCATGGGTCAACCTACCCATATGTCCACCTAGCGAACCTTTCCATAACTCACGACAACCCCTTCATATTTTGGTAAGTCATGTGTCGACCTACATTTGGTCGAGTCGGTGCTCTAGCTCGTCCACACACACTAGCCTGTCGCACTGCCCAATCGCCCAAAGCCCATTGCACTGCCCAATCCCCTAACATTTCTCACACACTTCCACCAAGACACACTTAAAGACACACTTAACCAAACTCGCCCATTGTGCGCCTTTCACCGAACACGAGTTGCCTTTAACCGAACACAGGCGCCTGTCGCTACGAGGCGCCCACCACTACATCTGCACACCCATCGCAGAACTCGGGCACACCCGTACCCGCATTGTTTGTTTTTCGACTCTCTCCCCTGTTGGTGGTCGTTACAGGCACTCGCCCAACTCGAGGCCCTAACAACGTGACTTTTGTTAAAAATAGTGTTATATTTTCTACTCTCAGAAGTGCTCTCGAACTATGTTAGAAATGTTGTAATGTAAGTAAACATTTTAATTTGGTCAAAAAAAAAAAAAAAAAACCTTGAGAATCCATGTGGAATATAATTATTTAAAGATTTTAATATGAAAAGATACTCTTTCAACACTTGGTAGATCCAAAATTAAAATGAATGTAACCAATTTTATATATAAATTATAAATTTATGGAATTAATAATAATAATAATAATAATATTTATTTATTTTTTAAATAAAGCCAGGTTAAATAAATGTATTATAATATGCTTCATCCCTTGGCACATGACCACTTGCAATGGCGTGGTGGTGATGGAGAGATTCGGCCTTGTCTAGTAGACCGTCTAAGCCATTGCAGCGAGCCGAAGAAGGGCAACCTGGGCACCATCGCTTTCTTTGCCATTGGCTTCATCGTGGGTGCCAAAATAGTAGCCACGACCCCCTTCTCTGGTCGCTCTATGAATCCCGCCCACTCCTACAACCAACAACTGAATGTAATGGGACAACCCCCTCATCGGAGGTGGCCTTGCCAGTGTCACGTATGGAGGCATTTTCTCTGTGCAAGGTTTCCTATTCCTGAGATAACAGATAGTAGACGAAGACGAAGAATTCTACTAAAAGTCAATGTGCAGACTTGATTATAAATGGGTCCAAGGATTTAATTTAATTCTTTATTTTAAGGATGTTAGTTACGATTATTTTTATTCCCAATAGAATATTTCCCAATGGAGCTATCTATAATAATTGCATATATTTGATGATAATTATTAACATATAAAAGATATATAGATAGGTGTATAGATAATAATAATTATTAAATAATAATTGTTTTAAAAGGTGTAAAGAATGTTTTAAAGGTGTAAAGAGTTATTATAAGGTTGTTGAATTAGAAAAGTTGTATTTTGGTTTGAAATACTAATTGTTGTATTAGATTTAGGTTATTTAGTGTATTTGTGTTAAGTTGGTAATACACAATTAAAATAATAATTGAAATATTGAGATGATGAAACTTTAACGAGATATAATTTATCACTTATTTTACCAATGAAAAGCACCCTTATTGTTTATAATTATGGATAGTCAACATTGATAGACATCATTCCAAAATCATTTACCTAGGTTTTATATTTTCATTATTATTTAATAATAAACCAAAAAAATGTAACCATAACCCAAGATTTTTTTTTTTTTTTTTTTTTTTTTTTTTATTCAACAAAAAATCTGTAGCCCATAACTGTTATTTTTTAATGCAAATTAAATACTTTTGAAAGACCCTTGTCACGAATCAAAGAGTGCTTTTTGGTGGAGTTGGGATTTGAAAAAAAATTAATTCAATAGAAATATAATTAATATTATAATAATATTTTTTACAATTTAATTAAAATCAAATCTAAAAATAGAGTATCTCATTACAAGCATTTTTCCTTCCAATTTTTACACAATATAATAAAATATTAAACGATAAGAAAATTATATTCTACCGTAAAAACATGTGAGTAAGCTTGTGTTGTCCATTTGAATTTCAAGGTTTCACCAATGTTTGTGCGTTGCCATTAAACGAACAACAAAAGTACCTTGATGGCTTGTCCTTCACGTTCGCTTCCCATAACCAAGACTTCTATGAGCAGTTATCTTTATGACTAACCAAACACCTCATCATTTATTCCTCTTGTCCAGGAATCCATCCATGATCACTTTCTTCTTGTACTCACTAGATTGAAGATACAACATCCTCATATCATTATTCATTTTTGTCTCTTCTATCCCTTCTAAACATTTTCTCAATTTAGGAAGAAGATACAAACATGCACTTGTGAATAGGATTACACACATTTGGTCATAGAAGAAGAAACAAAGCAGTGTAATGATCCTAACACTTGCACCCACTCTGACATCATAAGGCATGGCTGACTTGGTCCTCTTGTAGAAGCTATATGATCCTTCTATAGATCTTGCAGGTTTGGTATTGTGTCGATCATCCATGGACAACGAGCTTCTATTTTTTTTTTCTTTATGGTGATGATGCTCATGCTCATGATTAATGCTATTACTTTTATCCATAGATCTCAATATTGAGACCCCAAAAACATCCTCGTCATTTCTTTTCTTCCCAGTTCCATGATCTTTGCCTCTAATCATAACTAGAATTCATCCTTTTGAGAACAAAAACTTCACCATGGCCTTTGACACACAAGGCTTGTTTGCAACATATTCGCTTTTGGCAGAGAGTTTGGCATAGATTCTCTCGAACTCATCAAGCCCTTTGGTGGAGTAAGGATTCGACCTCTTCCCATGTCTCTGCAAGTATCTGGGGCTAGGTGAGACAACGATTTCTTCCACCTCGCCTTCCATGGATATGCTTCCACCAAACATATATATGTTTTATATGATATATACTCTCAACACATGCTTGGATATTGATTGATCCTGTAGTAAAATGCATGAAAATCTATGTCTAAAGTGTTCAAATCAGTCGTTTCCCACCTTAGCTCGCCTCCCAAGATTTAAGTTGTCTGCCATGGAATTTTTATAATCCCTTTTTTGTCATGACTATTTGGCTTTAATAGACAAGGAAATATCTAGATGGGAAGATTGGTTTCGATCGTTGGTGCACAAATGTCATGCATAGATGAAGAAGGTAGGCATAAAAATGTGAGTTCATATGGTGCGCATATGTCACGTGTAGACAAAAAGGATAGACACAATTATGAGGTGAATAGATTCAAAAGGAACGCCTATCATCATAATAACATTAAATTTTATAGATAAAAATGTTCAATTTTCATGTGGAAAGTACTCTTTATATTTTATATGAGGAATATAGGTCTGAAGTCATTACATTAAAACCTATTATATCATTGCACTATTGTAAAGCTAAACATTTCAATTCGGTGTGTGTGTATATATATATATATCAATTTGACTCTGTCAAAATACATTAAAATAAAAAGCACAAAATTAATAATTATAATTAATTATAGCTTATGGGTAGCTCAATTAGAAATGACCATGTTATGAAGTATTATGTAAACCATGAAATTTAAATATCAAAGGGTTGGTGTGGCCTAAGATGGATGTGATCTTTGGTGATTTTGATGGATTAGATGCCCTTGGGTTGCGGTTTCTCAAGCCATAGGTCAAGCTTGATGTAATAAAAAGATTTTATAAAATAGAATTAAAATAAAATATTTTGTCTTTGAAATGAGTTATGGTTTTTGGGATAAGCCATGGTAGTAGCCCATGGTATTATAACAAAGCCCTATTTACAAGTTAATAATATCCATGGTAAAATGGGGGTTAAGAATATTGTTATATTGTAAGTATCAAGCCTTAATTTAAAAAAAATGTTATAAAATTAAATTAAAATAAAATATCTATAAAATGTTTTCATTTTGAAATGAATTAGGCTTTTTGGGCATGTGGTATTGATAAGTCATGGTTGTGTAACAAAGGATAAATTATATGACACTTGCCATATATATTTTTTTAGTTTTTATAATCGATGTTTTAATATGATTTTTTTGTTCACATCATTTAAAACCACATAAATATAGTAGTCAACCAATAGGAAAAAGAAAAAAATAGTTAAATTTTTTTTTCAAAACTGAAAAAATAAATTTTCATAGAATCCGTTACAAATTCAAAACTAATTGAAGTCAAAGATTTTTTGACCAAAATAAAAAACAATAAACTGCGTATAAAAATTATAATATATATAACTAATATAAACCAACAACCTTTTACAACTCTTTTAGAGTAATATATATATATATTAATATATATAATATATTATAATATATATATATATATAAATTATAATCACTGTATGAAATATTATGTAAACTATGGTTAAGAATATGTTATATTTTAAGTATTAAGTTTTAATTTAAACCAAAAGTTATAAAAATTAAATTGAAATAGCATATTTATAAGTTCAATTTTGAAATGAATTGGATTTTGGGCATGTGTATTGATAAGTCATTGGTACTGTAACAAAGGCTAATTATTTATGACAACTTGAACCAATATAATTTTTTATTAAAGTTTTTATTTTTTTAATATGAATTTTTATCTCTCACAATCCAATTTAAAACACATAAAAATATAGTAATCAATAATTAAAAAGCAAAAACCATATTTAGTTTAAACATTTTTTTTCAAAACTTGAATAAATTCATAGAATCTATTTACAAAAATCAAAACTAATTGAAATTCAAACATTTTTGACTAAAATAAAAAATAATATAACTTGTTAAATAATGAATCCATACATCATATTGACGTGTTGTAGAGTTTTGTGAACCTAACGTTTCGCACTACCAAGTGAGTCCATCATCAGGGGAGGATGCATCAATAGATATTCTCCAGATCTTAATGATGTATCCAAGAGCTATAATTAGGGTATATATAGGTCATTAAAGAACATAAATAAGAAAATAGGTAAGCTCTTATCTTACTAGTTTTATTTATTTATTTAATTAATTAAATTATTTATTATTATTATTATTATT